>CM046445.1:25132052-25159552 GCA_025506515.1 Flaveria trinervia | reverse complement strand
GATCTTGAGTCCTTAAACATTTTGAAAGTTGATTTAGAAAGTCTGAAAATGATTATAAACTGAAGATAGAGGACTTAGAGAAAGCAATTTCAATTCTAAAACATGAGCATATAGATTTTAGGACTCAAATTAAGGATCTCGTAACCAAGCTGACCGAGTGCCAGGCTGAGCTTGTGATCAGCAAAGCCAAGGCAGACAAGTGTGTTCTTAAAGAAAAGACCTTCAAGAACATGATATCCTCATCCTTGCATAACAAAGTGTGCTATCAAAACAAGCAGGGACTAGGATCAAATGAGATAGCTCCTTCATACACAATCTTGTCTGTAAGATCACCTAGGTGTGGAACTAGTGAAGATGAGCTTCCTCTCATAGATCCTTTGAGTGAAGAGGATGAAGAAGTGATAGTGAAGAATTCCTCTGAGAAGAGTGAAGAGGAGGATTCTAAGAAGGGCCACTATCCTTCTGAGGAGAAAAAGAAGATTGTGATGACCAAGTCAATAAGGAAGAACTTGATCAGAAAGAGCAAAAGAAAAGCTAGGAAGGCTCAAGAGATTAAGACTACTTTTGACTCCAAGCGGAAACAAGTTTTTATCTTTGCAGGGTTTGAAGTGTTAAAGACTGAAAACATCAACCTCAACTCTTCTGCTAAGTGTTCTGGTTCATGTTCAAATCATCGCAGTACCCTGAAGAAGACTGATCTGCTGTGTACCACTGCTACACAGCCTGGACCATCAAACTCTAAGAAAAGTCCTCAGCCCAAAAGGACTGTCTTAGCATCTACAAAGATGAGGGTGGAGAAGGGATGTGACCAAAGTCATCATATTCTTTGAAGACTCTTGGGAAGAAGAAAAAGGAGTGTGTTATGTGTGAGAGTACTATTCATCTTGCTTAGAATTTTCCATACAATCCTAAGGGTACTCTTCACATGATCAAACCAAAGACTTCCAAGAGTTCTAAGAAGATTCAAGCTTCAGAAGGAAAATCTGTTTCCTTCGAAAGCTCCAAACCCAAGAAGAAGGCAAGTGAAATATTGCATTCGAAAGAAAAGTTGGTCTCGGAAGGAAGGAATACTTCCAAAGCATTAAAGTATGCTGCAGTGTTTGCAGAATCTTCCGAAGGTTCGGTCATCAAAATTTCCGAACTATCAAAACCTTATGAAGTGTTGAAGATCAAGTCCAAGCTTCCAAAGTGGTGTGGAAGTCTAAAAAAGACCAAGTGACTGAGAATTTTCCATCAATAATATCTCATGACCCTCCTAGCACAACAATAGGATCTATTACTATTGCATTACCTTCTGTTTCTCTTAATAAGCCCAAGACAAGTAAGGCTTGGGTTTCCAAATGTAACTGATCATTTTCTTTGTGCAGGGACAGCTGAAGACAAACAAAAATGTCTGGATCATTGATTGTGGTTGTTCTAGGCACATGACAGGCAATAGGTCACCACTCTAGAACTTTGAAAGGATTGATGGAGGGCCAGTTGCCTTTGGAGGAGATGAAGGTGGTTACATTTCTAGAAGGGGCAAGGTCACAAATGGTAAGCTCAGCATTGAAAAGGTAAAATTTTTCAAGGAGCTTGGGTACAATCTTCTAAGTGTATCCTAATTTTGTGATCAGAATCATAAATGTTGTTTACTGAGCATGAGTGCATTGTTCTTAAGCCTGGGGTGTCATTCCTCATGAGCATATTCTGCTTAGAGCCTCAGGAAAGGGAACATGTACAAGATGGATCTGAAAGAAACATCTCCCTCTAGAGAAGTTTCATGCTTTCTGTCTAAAGAATTTGCCTATGGCATAAAAGAACATGCCATGTATGTTGGATTCGATCTGCCCAAGATACATATTAATTGATGTGGCTAGTGTGATATGATCCAAGCCGGGTCATACCCAATAACAAGCCAAAAAACACCGATAAATATTTATTCGTTGATAAGATCACACAAATAAATATAAGCCCCAATTTAGAAACCGGGTTTTCTAAATCATTACTTTTGTAAATAAACAGATTATATAGATAATTTGTTCATGAGGGATTATTTGTTTCATTACTAAATTGGTTAAACAATGACAAATAATAGTGTGTGTTAGTGCTATAAAATTAAAATGGTTTAATTTTATAAAAACTAAAAGTGCAAGAGTGTATATTTTTATAAAATTAAAATGAGAGGGAAACCAAAAGGGGACCAAAATCGGCCGCCCCTTTTGTCTTGGGAGTCCCCTTGTTTTGTTCCAAGGACATGCAAGTCTCTATGATTGATAACCAAAACACACTCTTCCTTTTTAGAACAAAACACTAACAACACACAAAAGATAGAACTCTTTCCTCTCTCTCTAAAGATTCACGGGTTTTGGAGTTGGATGAACAAACTTTTTCAGCTTTCAAGAAGTGTTCTTGGCAGAAAAGTCTAACTTGAAGAGGGTTCTACAAGTTGGTGTTGAAAAACCTAGCAAGTGGGTGTTTGTACAAGCTTGGGGTATCATCTCTTGAGGTCTTCTCTCTTGAAGATTCAGCCACAAACTCATCCTTTTCACCTCTACCATTGCGATTTCCAGCAGCTCCAAAGTTGTTTTTTTTACTTGTTTTGTATCTATTTCGTATAATGATCCATGGTTTGGGGTTTGCTTGTTAAATGGATTTAATAATCATCACATTAACATGTTATAAAAATTATTATCCGCTGCATTTTTCATATAAACAAGATTATATGAACTTTGATAAACTTGTTAAAACCCCACAATGGCATCAAGAGCCACTTATACAAATGCATACATGTTTTGTCCCTGCTTGTTCACGGTTTTGTGGTGTTTGACACCACATACCCGTGAGTAAGTGAGCTGGAATATGGCCCCCCTTTGATTTCTTAAAGATATTACTTTATGCATGTAAGGATCTTTAAAAATCTAGGTCATTAGATGTTTGTTTGTATGGATATAACCCATTTGTTCTTGGTTTATGTTGGCCAAGAACATGGGCTAAAAAGGGGCTGCCATATATCGATCATGGTGTATATTTGGATATGTTGTTTTGGTTATGTATAACAAAGCGTTGACCTTATGGATTGATTGATTGGTTGTCATGTTATTTTCGTTTGGCTATGTAATAGTTTAATTTTTTTATGTTTCAAGTCTTGTTTTGTAATCTATTCATTCATATGGTTTGTAATAAATAGATTAGGAGTTTTTTCCTTTACTAGAAAAATTGTATTAGGATACATATTTTGTAAGGATGCTCTAGATCAAGATTTGAAGAAAATGGACAAAGAGGATGCTTGAAGATATGGATTCAAGTGGGAGTCCTTTTGCCAACCTTGTGTCATGTTCTCAACCCTTAGGACAAGACCTTTTGACACACTTGTTTTGGCTAAACAAGTGTGCTCAACCTAGTATGCTTTGTTATGCATATATGTATGTTTGGTTGAATGCTCGTGATGATGTTTGTTTTGATGTTTGGTTGTGATTAACATACCGACTATTAATACAAGCTATTAACAAGTAATTGGTTCTCCATCATTAAGCATAATAGAATGGTTCTATAAAAGGAGTTAATGGTTTGCAAAATAAAATGGGTGTTATTTAAAAGAACCAATAGGGTACCATATGGTTGAATGCATACAATCATATGGTACATCGGCTTTTCTTAAACATGAATGTAAAATTGTAAATCCCTTTTGTAAACAAGTTAAACACCATCCTTTTACACAACACTTAGGTTACTTGAAAACTCTTAGTGGGATAAAGGTCACCTAACCACCTTGTGGGAACTTGTAACTTGAGGTGAGAATACCATGTTAGTGGGATAAAGGTCACCTAACCACTTATGATGTAAACTCACACGTGTGTGTAAGTAGGACGACTTGATTTGTAAAATATATTGAATGGATCACCTAAAATATGTTTTACAAAAGGTGTTGATAGGATAAACATGCCGTTATAGACATAAGATGTTCAAACGATCCCATACCAATAGAAGTTGCAATAGGTTGCAATTGTCATTCATGACTACCTTGTTTATTTAAATAATGGGATAAAGGTCACCTAACCAATACTTAAATATAACATTGGATTCTAAAATTTTATTTATTTAATAGTCTATGAGACATAAAGGGTATTAATAAATGAAATATAATTATAACAAAGATTACTAAAATGGAACTTTGTAAAATCTTGTAGATGGCCGACAACAACAACGCAAATAATGATGTACCAAACCAAAACAACCAATCCCTAAGGGCGATCCTTCAAAGGGATCGTCTAACACCTAACAACTTCATGGATGGTATCACAACTTGAGAATCGTTCTCAAGCAAGAAAAGCGAGCCTACATCCTTGATGATCCCATCCCCGATGAACCTAACGAGGAGGATGTAGAGGCCTATAATGATTGGGTTAAATATGTGGAAGACTCCATCCAAGTGTCCTGCCTAATGTTAGCAACTATGACACCCGAACTCCAAAAGGAGTATGAGCTCCATGGAGCTTATGACATGATCACTCAGTTGCGGGAAACGTTCCAGCAACAAGCTAGAGTGGAGCGCTTCGAAACGTTCGAGCGCTTCATGCATGTCGGATGGAGGAATCTCAATCAGTTTCATCTTATGTTCTTAAGATGAAAAGCCACATCGACCGCCTTCAAAGGCTAAACTGTCCAGTCTTAAGGAGTTGGCCACGGATTTGATCCTTAATGTCTAACAAAAAAATTGAGGCATTTGTTCTGAATTACAACATGAACGGATGGGACAAGAGCATAAATGAACTTCATTCAATGCTCAAATCAGCCGAGGTGGGAATGGGTAAAAGGGTTTTACCCGTTCTCACCATTAATGAAGGTGGGAGAAGATGTTGATACATGTATGTCCCTAGATCATGATATGTGATGTAATAGATCTTGTTTGGTATGATTAATGAAATGATATTGATTGTTTCTTAGTTAAAATGTTTAATGTTTCATTAATGAGTCGACATTGAATTGGTTAATTAGGTTAGTGATTGCTTGAATGATTACACATAATGTTTATTAAATAATACATTCAAACTTAACATAATGAAGTTCTCATGCAAATGGCTCATGCGAATGAACCATACGCATGAATAACTTAACACGATTGACTCAGTCGCACGACTGAACCAGGAGACTGGATCAGTCGTACGAGTGTAACATAAGATTGGCTCAGTCGCACGACTGAACACTCAGTCGTACGAATGAATCAACCGCATGGTTCAATCGCACGACTGAACCATACTAATGGTTCATTCGCACGATTGAATAATACCAACCTATAAATACAACTCAATTTGTGAAAAATGGTGAGACTCTCGATTAATTACGATTCCAGACATACCCTAGCCGTCCAGAAACCTCCCAATTCGTTCTCCAAGTTTATAGAACACATTAGATCGATTCTCAATCGATTTCTAACGTTAGTTTCAATTCTTGATTGATTCTTCGTGTGTTCTCACTGATTGGATCGCCAATCAAATAGGATTCCGCACTATTAGATCTAGTTTACACGTTAATCTCTAGTATTTCGGTCAAATACCAGGACCTATCAAGAGAATACAAAAGTAATAAATACATAAACATCTACTATTTACTTTTATCCTGAATACACGGCTCATCACATGGAGGTGCAAAAGCAGAAGCTGGCAGATCTTGTCTGTTCTTTGATCTTTTCTCTTGCCCTGGAGCTGAGACAGATTCAGCTGCTTCTCCTCCGTTAGTGTCATCATCTTCATGCCATTCTTTAGTTTTCTCTTCGTCAGTTTCACTCTCATCATCATCATCATTGTCTTCATCATCATCATCATTTATGTCCCCATCCCTTATCTTTAGTGGCTCCTCCTTCGATCCTTTCAGCTTTAGCAAAATGGCCTTTTTAGCCTTTTCCAACTCCTCTATTTTCTTCCCTGAGGTGGCGCTTTAAGCTTGGAGAAGGGCTATCTCGTTGCTCTGGGCAGTCATCTGTCGGGCCTGCCTTTCTATCACTTGAGCCTGCTCTGCAATTTGGTGAGTTTGTGTAGCAGTCAGGTCAGTAAGCTAGCGGATTTGGGAGGCCTTTTCCTCATCCGCAGCCAGCAAACGTATTACCATTCTGTTTAGTGTCTACCACAACTGTAGGTAGAGGTGATCTATAAGTGAATGAGGGATAGGCTGAGGGCTCGTTTTGGTGGCTAGTGGTGGTGGTGGTGGCTGTGGTGAATATCAGGTCAGGTCGGGATGATAGTGGTGGTGAGTGAGGGGTGAATGATGTAGTGGTGGCTGGGATCTCTATTGTGGTGGTCGGTCTAGTGGTGTCTGTGGTTGTTGTGGGGGCTGTGGTGGCTATGGTGGTGGATGGTGTGTCTGAAGAGGTGGTAGTGGTGGTGGTGGTGGCTGTAGTGGCTGAGGTAGTAGTGATGAAGGTCAAACGACGCTTCTTCTTTGGTTTCTGCCCATGGGGTTGAGCCATCCGTTTTCTCCTCGTTCCCTTCGAGGTGGATGCTCCCCCTCCTACCCTGCCGATTGACCCTGGAGCATAGGTCGGGTCAGTCTCTGTCTCTCCAGAGTCTCTTGGGTGCTCACCAACCACCCGAAGCCCATGTATTGTGGGAACCACTTTTCTTCCCACAGTCCTGGTGAGGGGCTCCTCATCAGACTCTTCTTCTTCTACTTCTGTCTCAAGGACAAAATCATGATGAAACCCAGCTAATTCGGTAACTTCTGCAGCCGGGGCGGATGCTGGAGGCACGACATCAGACATAGTGCCTCTCTGTGGAACAAGCATATTGTCTCCGGCACCCCCACTATCATCATTATCTGAATCATCAGTGTGTAGGACAATCGGCTCCACGTCGGAGTCACTATCCTCGTGACGCCATTGGCGTCTTCCCGGTGCCACATAACTTTCATCTGCTAAATGGCCAATCAGCCTCTTTACCTGGGGCTTCACTTGCTTGCCCCGGTACACCCTCATCCTACCCAAAGTAGTGTCATCCATAAGTTCCAAAGTCATTGTATCGTGACTTTCCTTGGGGAGTAGAGGCAGCTTATCATTGAATATCATCTGAAGAAACCTTGGATACATACAAAAGCCATCTTTCCCTCTTGCTTCAAGGTTCTCTACCAAATAAGCAAAGATCATATTCGAGAAGCTAAAAGGGTGGTTCAGCACCAGAGCCACGAAGGCATTTTGTATCTGATCTGATAGGTCATCGAAACCACCCCTTCTCGACGCAATGCACTTAAGAATCACATGTGCCAGATATTTGTATTGTGGGCACAGGTTGCTCTTATTTAGCACCCCCGAGTTAATGTCCCCCGCATACTTGATTCGGAGGAAACACCCTCTCACTGTCAAAGGATGTAACTTAGTGGGGTGAGTGGAGTCATCCCCAAACTCAAGATTCTCTGGATGTTAGTAGCGGTAATGTCGATAGCTTGACCCATAATGGTGCTTCGGATGCTGTATGGCTCACGAGAGCAATCCACTGAGGCATTCTCCCAGAATGCCTGGTGTAGTGATTTGTAAGGCGTGCACGATGTAGATCTAGCCTTATGTATCCGTGAGTGTTTGAGGAAGGCTATAATCTCGGAGAACTTGGCCCCGTTCCGAGTTGTGTGGTCCAAATGGGCACATATGTTGTGCTTTGGATTAAGAGACCATCTGTCAGCCATTTTTCCTGAAACACAAAACACATGATCATTAGTATATAATACATCAGGATTCAGTTCTAAGTGTAGTGTTTCACTTCCATTCTGAATCATTCATGCGAATGAATCATGCGACTGGAGTCATTCGGTTGTTCTTAAGTGCGACTGATTTCATTCGGTTGAATGAGACATGCGATTGAGTTCAATCTGCCGACTGAGTCTTCGATTGGTTCAGTCGGCCGACTGAACTCATTCGGGTGGTTCATTTGGCGAATGACCCAATCGCAAGTTCAATCGTGCGATTGGAGTTCATTCGAACGACCAGTCGCTTGCCCCACTGTTCGATCGCCTGTGGGTCGAATCTTGACCAATTAAGTCATTTAACAGTGTTTAATGGTCCATTAGACTCGTCTACTTGTCACTAGTAACCTATTAAACTTAATTTTAACATTTTGCTTAGTTTACGGAGGTGATTAGGTCATTTCACAGTTCGGTTCTTGATTCAATCGAGTGTCTCTTATGTAGGTTCTTTAATCTTCTGATTTTGGTAAGATTCAAGAGTAATGTACCTGTAAAATCATCACTCGAATGTAAGAAACTGAACAGCAATGTAAATCAGGATCTGTAGCAATTTTTGGCAGAGTAATGGGAAGAATGCGATTTGGGTGTGATTTTGGTGTGATGAGAACATGCGATCGACTGAGGCCCTTAAATACTGAACCTAAGTTCAATCGGCCGACTGGCCTCATTCGCTCAGTTCATTCGAGCGACTGAGTCTCAGTCGTACGATTGGCCTAGTCAATCGCATTTAGTCGGCCGACTGAGTCTCAGTCGGTCGACTTCCTCATTCGGTCTCTTTCATTCACATCTTCATTGACCGACTGAGCCTCAGTCGGTCGACTGCTTCATTCTCCCCCTTCTATTCGGTCGAATGGATCATTCTCATGTCCATTCGGCCGATTGGGAGCCATTCGCATAGTTGGTCCATAACCATGATCCAATCGTGCGAATGGGTCACACTTAGTGAGTTTACAGTCATTTTGAACATTTTACTTTTAAGACCCTTTTAACTTTTGACAATAACATTATAAGCTCTTAACCAATTCAGTCACCTCAGACGTGACTCTTTTAAAACACGTTGTCACCTCTGACGTGACTCTTTAAACTTTGAAAAACATGTGGCCATCTCACATGATCCTTTTAGGTGAGTTAATTCCATTCTAATTTTCCTGATGTAGTCCGACAGACACACACACTAAAAGATTAAACTAGAAACTTAAACTAAATACACAAATAAAATTTGTTTTTGGACTTTTTGTGAGAGATAAAACCCTAAGATGGAAATCTACGGGATTTGGTTCCGGAATCGAAAGCTTCAACTTAGATTGACCACACCTGGACCAATTCAATTTTGGAATCATACAGGAATATCAAATCATTTGGGACTTGTTATCAAAATCTTTCGATGCTCAATTCTTGGTGTTCATCCAGAGTCATGAGCAGCTTTAGGGAATCATACTGGAACTCTTAGATTACCACATTGATTTGAACTTTCAAGAATTGCAGCCATATTGATTGTCAATATGTTTGTCCACTTAAATCCATACACAGACTCTTGACTCAAACCGGTGATTGTTTTTGGTTTATTTAATTCAACGAACATTTGTGGATCCCACACTTATATGGTAATCAACATCCCTCGGGAGCTTTTGAACGGTCTACGGGTATTGTTACAAGAAGAGACTATTCTTAGAGCTTTCATAGAGAACCAGTCCTCAGGTCAGTGCCATCGCACAGCAAAGAGGCGGCAAACAACAATGAATTCTAGAATATCTAGGTTATGCTTATCCTCAGGTCAGTGCCATCGCACAGCAGAGAGGCACACAACCTATCTCCTTGTTAGAGCAGCTTTTATTTTGAACCAAATGCACCAACAACATAGGTCATTAGCTTGATAGCATTTTTCTTTCATTTTTTTCGTGCTTTGCTCTATTTATGGTCATCCGCACACATTTGTGGCGTTCACATGCTCATTACCCCTTATTGGAATATTATTGATTGTGTTAACCAGTGATAAGATGGAAGCCCACAGTCAATTGAACAGCTTAGTTTGATCTTGAGATCACCAGTCCGGTCTAATCATCTATTGTGTTGAATCTACCGACATATCAATTGTGGTCTAGCAACCTCTAGGTCTACTCCCATTGTGTTACCTTAGGAGTTACCAGTTTTTCTATCATCTTCCCTTTTATATTGCTTAGACTACACAGACTTATACTTTGAATTTTTTTTTCATCTTTTCTAAATTAGGATTTTAAAGTCCCTCTTGACTTGTTCCTGTGTACTATTATATTCCAAAGGGTTTGAATCGGTATCATAGATACGATCTATCTTGTATCAGCTTTCCACTCCTTCTCCCTCGGTTTCCCTTTTTTTTTTAATGTTGCTTGCTGACTTATTCTCCCCCTAAAATACTAAAATCAAACCTGGTTTAATTATTTTAGGATTTTAATAAACAGCAGAATAACATGAGTTTAATTTAAACAGACTAAAATAAACAAATAAAATAAAATAAAAAAGAAAAATTAACTAAACTACATCGGACTACACATGATCATCATCAGGAATAACATCACTTCTCTTTTTAACGCTGTTGACCTCTAGCAGGTATTGAAAACATGGTTTATCAAAGGCTTTAGTATAGAGGTCAGCGCGTTGAAAATCAGTATTAATTTTTACCACATCAATTAAGTTCTTTTTGAAACAATCTTGTATGAAGTGATATTTAATACCGATATGTTTGGTCTTAGGATGTTGGACCGGATTTTTAGTTACTGCAATTGCAGCAGAGTTATCTAGAAAAATAGAGTAGAATGGAACGTTAAACCGTAATCCCGCATTTGTTGTTGAATCCAGATGATTTGTGAACAGAAACTTGCAGCAGCAACATATTCGGCTTCACAGGTTGACAATGCAACCGATGTTTGCTTCTTACACTGCCGTGTAATTAATCTTCTCCCAAAGAATTGACACCGTGCTGATGTAGACTTGTAGTTCATCTTGCAGCCTCCGTAGTCCAAGTCACTATACGCCGTGAGCTCAAAATCATCATCAGGAATACCACAACCCAAGTGTGGGTGTACCCTTTAGATAGCAAAAAATCCTTTTGACCCCGATCAGATGATTGACCTTAGGTTTAGCCTGATATCTAGAACATAAACATGTCGCATACATGATATCAGGTCTAGAGGCAGTGAGATACATGAGGGATCCAATCATTCCTCGGTACATCGTGGCATCCACAAGATCTCCATTTTCATCAGGTGCAATGTCGTGATTCGTAGCCAGTGGAGTACCGACAGCAGATGCATTCTCTATGTCAAAGCGATTTAGAATGTCTCTTACGTACTTGGTCTGATGTAGAAAGATCCCATTTGGTGTTTGATCGACCTGTAGCCCGAGAAAGAACTTCATCTCCCCCATAGCACTCATCTCAAACTCTTTCTGCATAACTGCTTCAATATCTTGCATAACTCTTCGTTCTTTGAACCGAAAATTATGTCATCAACATAGATTTTTATACGAGCAGTAGGTCGCCATCTTTTTCTTTAATGAACAGCGTGCAGTCAATGACTCCCCTGCGAAAGCCGTGTTTCACAAGATGAGTCGAGAGTTTCTCATACCAAGCACTTGGAGCTTGATGAAGCCCGTATAAAGCCTTGTCGAGCTTGTAGACTCTATCCCGATGATAAGGATCTTCAAATCCCTCCGGTTGACTGACATAACTGTTTCTCTAATTTCCCCATGAAGAAATGCACTCTTCACATCTAATTGATAGACTTTAATCTTCATGTACGATGCATAGGCAAGGAAGATACGAATGGCTTCCATCCTTGCCACGGGTGCAAATACCTCATTGTAATCAATTCCCTCGACTTGGCGAAATCCCTGAACAACCAGTCGAGCCTTGTTCCTGATAATGATCCCTTGGTCATCTTTCTTGCATTTTAAAACCCATTTGGTGCCAATGACCTTAGCACCTTTAGGCCTATCAACCAGAGACCATACACCTAACTTCTTGAACTGAAGAAGTTCGTCTTGCATTGCACTCACCCACGCCTCATCATTTAGTGCTTCACTGACATATTTTGGCTCAACCTGTGAGACAAAACACCGATAGGCACCATCATGGATATACCCTTTTCCATAACAGAGGCATAATCAGTTGAGTACAGCTGATTTCGGGTTTGTACTCCTGATCGGACATCCCCAATGACATTGTCTAAGGGATGATAAACGTTTAGACGTGATCCTGGAGTAGTAGGAACACTACCTCAGAGCCAAGATGATGAACATTTGGTTCTTCATCTGAGGTAGTTGGAGTTTGAGGCTCTGACGTCGAAGGTGCACCACTGGTAGATGCTTGTGGACTTTCAGAACTGGAACCTGTTCCTCCTGACTGTTCTGGTTAGCTTCTTCAGCTTCATTTTCAGAGGAGGTGTCACTGTCGTCGATTACTCCCCCTGAATGAGTAGATGATTCTCCCTGTGAGCTAGATGTTGGTGGATTCAAGCTATCATACATCATTCGTGTAGCTAATTCGTCATCCGAGGAGAGAGAGGAATGTTGAATGACTTGAAGAATCCATCATAGTCAAAGAAGTAGGCGGGTCCTTTGCCAGTAGGTGGTGTGGTGAATCGTTGAACATCAGCATTACACCAAACTTCTACTAGACCTGTTGTTATTGTAAACTCACTTGTTAGGTATGTTGTATCCTAGAAAGATGCCTTCATCTGCCTTCTCCTGAATTTACCTTCTTGTGTCTTCTTCAGAAGTGTGCACGGCGCCCCAAATGGTTCGAGATACTCCAAGTTCGGTTTGCGTCTTTGTAGTAGCTCGTAACATGTTTTTCCGTGGCGCTTCACTATCAGGACTCGATTCAGTGTATAACATGCATTTGCCACTGCCTCATTCCAGAATTGGATAGGCAGTTTCGAGTCTGCCAGCATAGTCCGTGCTGTCTCTATCAAGATCCTGTTCTTTCTCTCAGCAACGCCATTCATCTGAGGTGTTAAGCAGAAGTGAATTGATGCACAATCCCCTTTTCCTTGCAGTATTCCTCCATCCAATGGTTCTTGAATTCCGTTCCGTTGTCTGAGCGTACTTGTCTAACTTTCAGCTTGTAGAGAGATTCCAGTGTGGTTACTAACTCCATGAATGATTCAAATGTTTCTAATTTGGATTTCAGAAACATTACCCAAGTGAACCTTGAGTAGTCATCGGTGACCACAAAATAGTACAAGTCGCCTGCAATGCTCTTTGTACTGAATGGACCGGACAGATCCATGTGAAGAAGTTCAAGAGGAAGTTCTATTGAATTAACTTTCTTTTCCATATGAGACTTCTTTGTCTGTTTACCTTTCTTGTAAGCTATACAGAAATCAGGAAGCTGAAAGTTCTTGACATTAACACCTCTCACCAGATCCTTCTGTATCAAGTGATTCATCTTCCTTTGACTGATGTGTCCCATTCTCATATGCCAGGAGATGGAGTCTTTTTCAGTAGCTTTGGATAGAAAACACTGAACCTCATGATCCATTGTATAAGCTGTTGACAGATCCAAGACATAAAGATCTTTATATCTTGAAGCAGTCATTAAAACTTGGTCCTCTGGGATCACGTAGTCTTTCTTCAGTACGTAACACCTCTTGTTGTCGAAGATGACTTTAAATTCCTTATCACATATTTGAGAAACAGAGAGTAAGTTGTTTTGAAGTTGCTGAACATAGTTCACCCTATCAAACTTAACTTTCTGATTTCCAACTTCTCCCTGAGCTGTGATATAGCCTCCCTTGTTTCCTGCAAACGAAACATGCCCTCCTTTTATTTGTTTGACATTTGATAAAAGAGCTCTGTTTCCTGTCATGTGCCCGGATGCTCCGCTATCTACTATCCACGTGTTAGTTTCAGCACTGTATTGAACAACCTGCACATACAAGGTAAAGGATTAGTTTAGGTTAGGAACCCAAGCCTTTACTGGCTTGGGTTTCCCAGAGGCATCACACATCAGAAATTCAACCCATTGACCCTTAGAAGGTGAGGGTAGCTCAGGTTCCTTCTTGTCATCATTACCAGACATAGAGATTGACTTCTCTTTCCATAAGCCAGATTTGTGCAATGCCTGTTTGTGATAAACACTCGACTGGCTAACGGATTGAACTTTCTATTCACTAGTTCTTCTAGGTGGAGTTAAAGAGCTCCTCTTAGAAGACTTAGGTTTTGAGTCCTGAAGTTCAATCTTCTTCCTAGGTGTATGATAATAAGGACAGTAGGAAGCAATGTGTCCACATTCTCCACAGTTGTAGCACGCCCTGCTATCAACTTTATGATTAAACTGTCTTTGTGGAGACGTGTGTGACACTCTAGTAACATCACTCACTTTAGGTTTTGACTCGGGTTCTTTTGATGTGTTTACTGGTTTAACAAAATTAACTGATTTAACCTGTTTGACATCCTTTTCGTTTTGGTTAATTGGTCTTTGATTTGAAGTATGTGAAAGGTGATCCTTAAAAGCCCTTTTTGGTTCTGATTTGACTTTGTTAGAACCTGACTTTAAGTCAACCTTTTCAAATTCATTTTCCAGATTAACACAAGGCAAAACCCTTTGCCTTTGACGCGGTCTCCTTTTGTTTATTTCCAGTGTCAATAGATGACATAAGGAATCTGGATCACTAACAAGAGGAGTAGACACTACATGATCCTTTATGGGATTACTATATATAGGTCTAGTTTTAGGTTCATCAAAGTCTCAGGTGGTGGCGGAACCACTTTATAACCCAGTCCCTCCCCGTTGTTCCTTTCTTTCACTAAGTGTTGGACTATGTGCGACGAACTAGTCCAATTATGTAGTTTCTGTTTTAGTGAATTTACTTCTACTTCTAGAACTGCCTTTTGCTTCTTAGTGTCTTCTAGGGAGTTTAGATAATACCTAATGTCATTAGCTTGATTAAAGGCCACTACCTCGGTTTCCCTAAGCTGTTTAGTCAAAAGGTCTATCTTTTCCTTATAACTGAGCTCATTTTGTTTTAATACCCTATTAGCCTCAGTGCATAGATGCAAATCTTTTATCAAGTTATCATTATGATCTAATAACCTAGAAAATTTAGCATCTATGCTATTCCTAAAGGCATCACAATCAGAACAAGCATGATTATTAACATTGTGTCAGTAGTACTTACCTGAGCTGATTCAGAAGCGTTTGCCATCAATGCAGTGTCAGATGATTCTGATTCTTTTGCTTCTGTCTTTTCTGTCTCTGACATGGTAGTCTCCACTTTTGGCTTGTAACTGACCTCGGTTGCAGTTGCTTCTTCACTATGTGACATTGCTATCTCAACTGCTAGATCTCCTTCACTAGCGGAATCACTGTCAATATCTTCTACATTTGCAATGTTTGATTCCCCTGGTGAGACAAACCTAAAGCTCCAATCCTGTCCTTCATCATCATGAGCAGTCAAGGCTTTTGAGTCTGTGTTTGAGGATGTAGAACTGGTAGTTTGCTTGTCTAGACGAGTGAAGGATGAGAACGGGTTCCCGTTCGCAGTCTTCTTTGGCTTCACACATTCTCTCTTGAAGTGCCCCTTTTCACCACAGTTAAAGCAGGTCACTTTACTCTTGTCAAAGGCAAAGGTGGTATCCTTAGTAGCAACCAAGTTCTGTCCAGTCTTTTTCACAAACTTCTTAGCCCTCCGGACAGCACTTGCTATGGCCCACATTATGTCCATTCTCTGAAGCTCCATTTCTCCCACCTGCTCGTAGTCCTCGTCTGCCAGATGGCAGTTTCCAATCTTTCCAGCAACAAGTTCATCATAGGAATGGACCATTGCTGCTAATAGATCCATGTGCTCTCAAGCTACTTCCACAGTCATATTACTGAGGTTCTCGGTCTTCAGTCTAGTAGCATTTGCTTCAGATCCAATGTATTGGGTACAAGAAGACCCTGACATTTCTGAACCTGAAGAAGGTGCGTGTGTAGGACTCGATGAGCTAGACACAAATGCAGTCTGGAGGGGTGCTCCAGATGTCTTAGCTTGAGGAGTGGCATTGTATAAAGCTAGATTTTGATTGTACCTAGACTTCTGAGCTCTGTACTTCATTCTAAGTGATTCTTCTCGCAACTTAAGAATGAAGTCATTAATATCCAGTTTTGACAGCATTCCATTCTGTCTAAGATTAGACACGAATGAAACCCATTTTTCAGGCAATCCGTCTGCAAAATTATTAACTTTCTCTTCTATGGTAGTAGCCACCCCATGTGTATGCAGTTCACTCATCAGATGGTAGAATCTATCTATAACATCGTCCAAACTCTCATTTCCCATCGATGAGAAGTTGTTGAATTCCTTCTTTAACTCCTTAGCCTTGATTGCCTTCAACGAGGCATTCCCATCGTACCTCTTCTCTAGCTCATCCCATAGTTTCTTGGACTGCTTATTCTCTGAGTACTGGTGGAATATCTCTTTAGGGATAGACTGTGTAATCAATGCATAGACCCTCTTCTCTGCATTATATTTGACTTTTTGCGCGTCTGTCATCCCTCCTAAGGTTAACTTTACTCCATCGGCTCCCACCGGTGTACTATATCCAATCTCGATGGCCTCCCATAGATTCGGATCCACTCCATTGAGGTAGATCTCAAAACGTTGTTTCCAGTGGGGAAACTCATCTAACGTTAAAAGCTTTGGTGGTTTGCTATGATTACCCACCTCACTCTCAAGTAGCAGCAGGTTCTGGATCCTAGAGTCCTTCCCAGCAGTAAAGGCTGACATTTGATCTCCCATTGTAATAACTTTAAGTCTAATAAGCAATTTTCACTCGGCCGACTGAAGGGTGCGAATGGACTAGGCGTGCGTATGAACACTCAGTCGTGCGTATGAACTCTATGACTGGTTCAATCGTGCGGCTGAACTAAGTGATTAGCTCAGTCGTGCGAATGAATCTGATGCGTATGAACCGTGCGACTGAGCAATGCGAATGGAGAAACGACTATGTTCAATCGTACGAATGGAGATACGACTATGTCCAATCATGCGACTGAGCAATGCGAATGAGTCCAGTCGTGCGAATGGCTCACTCGTGCGACTGAAGCTGCTGTTATGCGAAAATTTCTAGGTTAAACGTGTTTTAGCCGTAAAAATTAGAACTTTCGCAAGGTTGAATTGCCTAAGTCCGTAGAAACCAAACTTTGATGAGCAGGGAACGTCCAAGATCACTTTTGACACAAAAGATTGCATTTCTAGTGCAAAAACACAAACTTTTTATCAATCTTGATTGAATCACACTTAATCAAGAGCCAATGCTCTGATACCACTTGATAGGTCCTAGTATTTGACCGAAATACCTAGAGATTAACATGTAAACCAGATCAAATAGTGCGGAATCCTATTTGATTGGCGATCCAATCAGTGAGAACACACGAAGAATCAATCAAGAATTAAAACTAACGTTAGAAATCGATTGGGAATCGATCTAATGTGTTCTATGAACTTGGAGAATGAATTGGGAGGTTTCTGGACGGCTAGGGTACGTCTGGAATCGTAATTAATCGAGAGTCTCACCGTTTTTCACGAATTGAGTTGTATTTATAGGTTGGTACTATTCAATCGTGCGACTGAACCATTAGTATGGTTCAGTCGTGCGATTGAACCATGCGGTTGATTCATTCGTACAACTGAGTGTTCAGTCGTGCGACTGAGCCAATCTTATGTTACACTCGTACGACTGATCCAGTCTCCTGGTTCAGTCGTGCGACTGAGTCAATCGTGTGAAATTATTCATGCGTATGGTTCATTCGCATGAGCCATTTGCATGAGAACTTCATTATGTTAAGTTTGAATGTATTATTTAATAAACATTATGTGTAATCATTCAAGCAATCACTAACCTAATTAACCAATTCAATGTCGACTCATTAATGAAACATTAAACATTTTAACTAACAAACAATCAATATCATTTCATTAATCATACCAAACAAGATCTAATACATCACATATCATGATCTAGGGACATACATGTATCAACAGAAGAAGAAGGTCTCTACCCCCTCCCAAGGCAACAGTTGCCAAAAGAAAGGGGCACGTTGGGGGAAAGGGGAAGATGGTTGTTAGGGCGGAACCTCCGAAGCCCAAGGAGAAGAAGCAAAAAGTTGTTGTAAACGACCCATGCTTCAAATATGGTGAGATAGGGCATTGGATGAAAAATTGTCCAGTCTATCTCAAAGAGCTGAGAGAAAAGAGGGATGCAGGGCAAACATCGGGTATAATTTACATGATACAGGTTGAGCTAAATGTTATTTCTTCTAACACATGGGATTAGATACCGATGTGGAACTCACATTTGCAATTTTTTGCAGGGGTTCAAAAGAAATGAGCATTATGCAAAAGGGGAAATAAGTCTCTTCATGGGCAATGGTGCAAAGGTCCACGTGGAAGCCCAAGGAGACTACATTTTGAAGCTTCCAAGTGGTTTGGAAGTCATTTTATATATGTATTATATGCTCCTAGTTTGACTAGGAACATAATTTCTGTTTCCCGTTTAAGAAAATATGATTATGATTTCAAGTTTGTTGGCAATGATATTCATGTTTCTTTAAATCATATGTTTTATTTTAAGGCAATACCTTGTAATGGTATTTATGAATTGGTTCATGAAAACACAACATATGATAGCTCAATATACCAAGCAACCACCAAAAGGCTCAAATTAGATTTGAGTGATACCTACCTTTGGCATTGTCGTCTTGGTCATATAAACAAGAAACGTATACAAACACTTCAAAAGAATGGTCTTTTAAAAACAAATGAATGTGATTCATATGATGTATGTGAATCTTGTTTACAAGGAAAAATGACTAAGGCACCCTTTAGTGGAACTAACGAAAGGGCAAAAGATTTATTAGGTATCATACATTCAGATGTATATGGTCCTTTTAAGCCAATGACTAGGAATGGTGAAAGATACTTCATTACCTGTACCGACGATTATAGTCGCTATGGGTATGTGTACTTATTAAGGCACAAAGATGAAGCTTTTGAAATGTTCAAAATCTTCAAGAATGAAGTAGAAAATCAGCTCAACAAATCTATTAAAGTTCTCCGCACCGATAGGGGTGGTGAATACCTAAGTGATGTTTTTCAAGATCATCTTAGGAGTTGTGAGATTGTCTCACAACTCACTCCACCTGGAACACCACAACATAATGGTGTGTCTGAGAGGAGGAATCGAACCTTATTGGATATGGTCCGATCTATGATGGCTAGAAGCACATTACCTCTATCATTTTGGGGTTTCGCTTTGCTCTCTGCGGCCCGTATTTTAAATATGGCCCCAACCAAAAAGGTGGAAAGGACACCTTTTGTGATATGGAATGGAAGAGTTCCATCCCTATCATACTTAAGGATTTGGGGTTATGAGGCTTATGTTAAGACTCCCACCCCAAACAAATTGGAAGTCCAATCCACCAAGTGTTTGTTTGTAGGATACCCTAGAGATTCTATGGTATATTATTTCTATGATCCACTGGAACAAAAGGTGTTTGTTGCCAGAAAGGGTGAGTTCTTAGAAGCAAAGTTCCTTATGGAAGGAACTAGTAGTAGAACAGTGGATCTTGAGGAGGATCAAGAACCACAACCCAGTGCACATTTGGTTGAAACCAGCACTCAACATGAGGATGTTGAAGATGATCAAGTGGTTGATCGATACACACAAAACGTTCGCAGAAGTGGCAGAACTAGTAATCCACCTGAAAGATACGGATCCTTCATGGATGGATGCTATGTGGTAGAATCAGATGAACCAACCACATACCATGATGCAGTGTCCAATTCGGATTGTGACAAATGGCTTGAAGCCATGAACGTTGAGATGCAATCCATGCATGACAATCAAGTTTGGGAACTTGTTGTACCACCTCCCAACTCCAAGGTAGTTGGAAGTAAGTGGATTTTCAAGAAGAAAACTGACATGCATGGAAACTTGGATACTTATAAGGCTAGACTTGTAGCAAAGGGTTTTACTCAAACTCATGGAGTTGATTATGATGAAACTTTCTCACCTGTTGCGATGCTAAAGTCAGTAAGGATATTGTTTGCCATAACTGCTCATTATGATTATGAGATTTGGCAAATGGATGTCAAAACCGCTTTCCTGAATGGATATCTTGAAGAAGATGTCTATATGGTTCAGCCTGAAGGTTTTGTTAATCCAAAACATCCTAATAAAGTATGCAAGTTAAAGAAATCAATCTATGGATTGAAACAAGCGTCAAGAAGCTGGAATCACCGTTTTGATGAGGAAGTCAAGAAATTTGGCTTCATCAAAAACGCTGATGAGGCTTGTGTGTATAAGAAGGCTAGTGGGAGCATAATAACTTTCCTAGTATTATATGTCGATGACATTCTACTGTTTGGGAATGACGTTCCAACAATGGAAGGTGTAAAAGCCTGGCTTGGAAGTTGCTTTTCCATTAAGGATCTTGGTAAAGCCACCTATATTCTGGAATAAAGATCTATAGGGATTGATCGAGGCGGCTGATTGGTTTGAATCAAAGTGCATACATTGACAAAATCTTGAAAAGGTTCAAGATGGAAAACTCTAAGAAAGGTACTGTACCTATTCAGAGAGGGACAATATTAAGTACGACTCAATGTCCAAGCTCAAAGGAGGAGCAGAATAAAATGAAGGCAGTCCCATATGCATCTGCTATAGGATCCATCATGTATGCAATGATATGCACTAGACCGGACGTGTCATACGCTTTAAGCATGACAAGTAGATACCAGCAAATTCCTGGTGATAGTCATTGGATGGCTGTCAAGAACATCCTAAAGTACCTAAGGAGGACTAAGGACATGTTCTTGATCTACGGGTCTGGTGAAGAGGATCTCGTTGTAAAGGGATACATGGATGCGAGTTTCCAAACCGATCGAGATGATTCACGATCTTAATCAGGGTACATCTTTATCCTGAATGGGGGAGCTGTTTCTTGGAAAAGCTCAAAGCAAGAAGTCGTAGCAATGTCCACTACAGAGTCAGAATACATCGCCGCTTCATTGGCAGCACAGGAAGCTGCATGGTTGAAGAAATTCATAGCCGATCTAGGGGTAATCCCTTCTATTCAGGATCCTCTGGAGATTCTTTGTGATAACAAGGGTGCGATTGCACAAATCAAGGAACCCCGTGCACATCAGAAAACAAGGCACATTGAGCGGAGATTCAACTACATAAGGGATGAAGTTGAAAAGGGAAAGACATGTATTCGCAAAGTTCACACTGATAAAAACATTGCGGATCCACTCACAAAACTCCTTGAAAAGGCAAAGCATGAAGGTCATGTTTGTGCCATGGGACTTTGATATTCTAGTGACTGGATTTGATTTTATATTTTGTATTTGGATATTGGAACTTATGTTTTTGGGCTTAATTATATGGCTATAACTTTCATTTGTTCTTCTATTTTAGCATGTTCTAAATCCATGAATAAATAAGTTATTCTAAACGTTCGTAGTCGATCATGCTTGTGGGAACAACTGTGAATGTAAGACTATAATGAACTTGGATTGGTTTATATTCATAAGGTATGAATATAAAGGAAGATGTTGCTACCAAAGTTCATTAATATCTATGGGATATAGGTATAGGACTGACCCGCTCTCAATTATTTCTTCATAGAATCCTTGTGATTAGTCACAAGAGATATTGAGTAAAGGCGAATATCATTTTATCCTCATACCTGAGATACATATTGGGTCTTGATATTCACCAAGTATTGTACTTTGACTTAGTTCTTTGCTGTTCTGAAATATTGGCAGTACATAAGGCTGAGTTCGGGTATGACATGAGGTGATTGTGAGAGACGTATGTAGTCAAGATGGAATTCGTTCCTCTTATTCGTTGAGAGTTAGATGTCTAATGCCTGTTAAAATTAAATCATCAGAGGATGACCATTCTGTGTCTCTTGGATTTAAATATGACATCTGTAACAAAAGGATAGATGATTAATTCACCAAAATCATATTCAAATAAGGTACTTGAAAGGGATGATGTTATTGAATGGCACTTAGTCATATACATTAGGGGTAGCAAACCGATGCTAGGCGTCATTTGCTGCTTGCATCAATCTCCTATGAATCTTGTGCAAGTGGGAGATTGTTGGATTCGATCTGCCCAAGATCCATATTAAACTGATGTGGCTAGTGTGATATGATCCAAGCCGGGTCATACCCAATAACAAGCCAAACAAACGCCGATAAATATTTATTCGTTGATAAGATCACACAAATAAATATAAGCACCAATTTAGAAACCGGGTTTTCTAAATCATTACTTTTGTAAATAAACAGATTATATAGATAATTTGTTCATGAGGGATTATTTGTTTCATTACTTAAATTGGCTAAAAAATGACAAATAATAGTGTGTGTTAGTGCTATAAAATTAAAATGGTTTAATTTTATAAAAACTAAAAGTGCAAGAGTGTATATTTTTATAAAATTTAAAATGAGAGGGAAACCAAAAGGGGACTAAAATCGGCCGCCCCTTTTGTCTTGGGAGTCCCCTTGTTTTGTTCCAAGGACATGCAAGTATCTATTATTGATAACCAAAACACACTCTTCCTTTTTAGAACAAAACACTAACAACACACAAAAGATAGAACTCTCTCCTCTCTCTCTAAAGATTCACGGGTTTTGGAGTTGGATGAACAAACTTTTTCTGCTTTCAAGAAGTGTTCTTGGCAGAAAAGTCTAACTTGAAGAGGGTTCTACAAGTTGGTGTTGAAAAACCTAGCAAGTGGGTGTTTGTACAAGCATGGGGTATCATCTCTTGAGGTCTTCTCTCTTGAAGATTCAGCCACAAACTCATCCTTTTCACCTCTACCATTGCGATTTCCAGCAGCTCCAAAGGTTGTTTTTTTACTTGTTTTGTATCTATTTCGTATAATGATCCATGGTTTGGGGTTTGCTTATTAAATGGATTTAATAATCATCACATTAACATGTTATAAAACTTATTATCCGCTGCGTTTTTCATATAAACAAGATTATATGAACTTTGATAAACTTGTTAAAACCCCACAAATGGCATCAAGAGCCACTTATATGAATGCATACATGTTTTGTCCCTGCTTGTTCACGGTTTTGTGGTGTTTGACACCACATACCCATGAGTAAGTGAGATGGAATATGGCCCCCCATTGATTTCTTAAAGATATTACTTTATGCATGTAAGGATCTTCAAAAATCTAGGTCATTAGATGTTTGTTTGTATGGATATAACCCATTTGTTCTTGGTTTATGTTGGCCAAGAACATGGGCTAAAAAGGGGCTGCCATATATCGATCATGGGTGTATATTTGGATATGTTGTTTTGGTTATGCATAACAAAGCGTTGACCTTATGGATTGATTGATTGGTTGTCATGTTATTTTCGTTTGGCTATGCAATAGTTTGATTTTTTTATGTTTCAAGTCTTGTTTTGTAATCTATTCATTCCTATGGTTTGTAATAAATAGATTAGGAGTTTTTTCCTTTACTAGAAAAATTGTATTAGGATACATATTTTGTAAGGATGCTCTAGATCAAGATTTGAAGAAAATGGACAAAGAGGATGCTTGAAGATATGGATTCAAGTGGGAGTCCTTTTGCCAACCTTGTGTCATGTTCTCAACCCTTAGGACAAGACCTTTTGACACACTTGTTTTGGCTAAACAAGTGTGCTCAACCTAGTATGCTTTGTTATGCATATATGTATGTTGGTTGAATGCTCATGATGATGTTTGTTTTGATGTTTGGTTGTGATTAACATACCGACTATTAATACAAGCTATTAACAAGTAATTGGTTCTCCATCATTAAGCATAAATAGAATGGTTCTATAAAAGGAGTTAATGGTTTGCAAAATAAAATGGGTGTTATTTAAAAGAACCAATAGGGTACCATATGGTTGAATGCATACAATCATATGGTACATAGGCTTTTCTTAAACATGAATGTAAAATTGTAAATCCCTTTTGTAAACAAGTTAAACACCATCCTTTTACACAACACTTAGGTTACTTGAAAACTCTTAGTGGGATAAAGGTCACCTAACCACCTTGTGGGAACTTGTAACTTGAGGTGAGAATACCATGTTAGTGGGATAAAGGTCACCTAACCACTTATGATGTAAACTCACACGTGTGTGTAAGTAGGACGACTTGATTTGTAAAATATATTGAATGGATCACCTAAAATATGTTTTACAAAAGGTGTTGATGGGATAAACATGCCGTTATAGACATAAGATGTTCAAACTATCCATACCAATAGAAGTTGCAATAGGTTGCAATTGTCATTCATGACTACCTTGTTTATTTAAATAATGGGATAAAGGTCACCTAACCATATTTAAATATAACATTGGATTCTAAAATTTTATTTATTAACAGTCTATGAGACATAAAGGGTATTAAAAAATGAATATAATTATACCAAAGATTACTAAAATGGAACTTTGTAAAATCTTGTAGATGGCCGACAACAACAACGCAAATAATGATGTACCAAACCAAAACAACCAATCCCTAAGGGCAATCCTTCAAAGGGATCGTCTAACACCTAACAACTTCATGGATTGGTATCACAACTTGAGAATAGTTCTCAAGCAAGAAAAGCGAGCCTATATCCTTGATGATCCCATCCCTGATGAACCTAACGAGGAGGATGTAGAGGCCTATAATGATTGGGTTAAATATGTGGAAGACTCCATCCAAGTCTCTTGCCTAATGTTAGCAAGTATGACACCCGAACTCCAAAAGGAGTATGAGCTCCATGGAGCTTATGACATGATCACTCAGTTGCGAGAAACGTGAATCAACTGATTAAGAATGATTTGGTAACTAGAATGCCAAATATAGAGTTTACAAGTGATGACCATTGTCTTGCATGCCTGAAAGGGAAGCAACATAAGGTATCTCACAAGCCTAAGAAAAGGAACTCCATCACTACACCCTACACTTGTTACATATGGATCACTTTGGCCCCACTAGTGTAATGAGTCTAGGAAGGACCTCTTACTGCTTAGTGATCACAGATGACTTTACAAGATTCACTTGGGTCTTTTTCTTTAGAACTAAGGATGAGACTCCTAAGATTCTAAAGAATTTCATCTTAAAGATTGAGAATCAATCTGATGACAAGGTCAAAATCATATGATGTGATAAGGGAACTAAATTCAAGAACCCAATCCTTGATACATTTTGTGATGAAAAGGGTATTACAAGACAATACAATGCTCCCAGGACTCCTTTGCAAAATGGTGTTGCTGAGAGGAGAAACAGGACACTGATTGAAGCTGCAAGAACCATGCTGTCTGAATCTAAGCTGCCCATCACCTTCTGGGCAAAGGCAGTCAACACTGCCTACTATGTACAGAACAATTTTTTAGTAGTTAAGACTCATGGCAAGACTCCTTATGAAGTTTGGCACAAGAGGAAATCTTTCATTGGTTTTCTCAAGTCATTTGGTTGTCCTTGCACCATCTTGAATACCAATGATCAAATTGCCAAATTTGCTGAGTAACTAGATGATAGAAACTTCATTGGATACTCTTCCCAAGCTAAGGCTTATAGAGTATACAATCTCAAAACTAGAATTGTTGAGGAGTCAGCCAATGTGACTTTCAATGAACACACATCCTGTGTGGCTGGTTCTGGTCTTGATTGGTTCTTTGATCTTATTTAGTTACCAACTATTTTAACAAATCATGTGAGACTGTTTTTAGGATTTGTAGAAAATTTAAATACAGGTGATCCTGATCTAAGATTTGACCTGAGAAGACCTTCAAGTAACACATCTTGAGCTCTAGTTGGGACTACTTCTGCAAATGAGGTTTCTATCAGCACCATAATGACAAACTCAGTTGTTACATCTGGTATGCGTTCAAATACCAGCTTAGAGGCTCAACAACCTGATAAAGATGCTTCAATTGCAGAAGACAATGATGGCAGTGGTGATAGTGATCAACACTTTCTTGATGCTGATAACCACTCCATAGATGACAACATCAATGATGTCACACACTACTTGGACCAAGTCACTCTTGATAAGTGTGCTGATGTGGTGGGAGAAACATCTATGCCAGATCTAAATTTCTCTAATTTAGATCTTTCTGAGGAACTTGCTGTGATCCCTCAGCTAAGGATCCACAAGTCTCACCCCACCACAAACATCATTGGAGATGTTGTCACAGGGGTAAGAACAAGATGACAAACCCATGAAGCAAATGTTTGTCTTCACTCTTGTTTCTTATCCCAGATAGAGCCAAAGAAATTTGATGAGGCTTTGAAGGATGGAAGTTGGGTTGAAGCTATGCAAGAGGAGCTACTTCAATTCAAAAGACAGAAAGTTTGGAACCTTTGTCCTCGTCCTCATGGGAAGACTACTATTGGAACCAAATGGGTGTTTAGGAACAAGAAGGATGATAGAGGATTCATCATTAAGAACAAAGCTAGACTAGTTGTTCAAGGATATACAAAAGAAGAAGGAGTTGACTACACAGATGTCTTTGCTCCTATAGTAAGACTGGAAGCTGTTAGGAGATTCCTGGCATTTGCTGCATCCAAGAACTTCAAGGTCTTTCAACTTGATGTGAAGTGTGCTTTTCTCTATGGAGTGATTGATAAAGAGGTGTATGTCAAACAACCACCTGGTTTTGTAGATCCTGATCATCCTAATTATGTCTGCAAGCTTGACAAAGCTCTTTATGGGCTGCATCGGGCACCTAGGAAGTGGTATGAGACACTATCTCAGTATCTTTGCAAGCATGATACAGGAGACGTATTATAGATGGAACTCTCTTCATCAAAGGACAGGTAAATGACATATTGCTAGCTCACGTATATATGGATGGCATCATCTTTGGTTCAACTAATCCAAAGCTCTACAAAGACTTTAAGAAGCTGATGAAGGACAGATTTGAAATGAGTGCCATGGGGGAACTCAATTTCTTTCTAGGAATTCAAGTGAAGCAAGTTGAAGATGGCATCTTCATTAGTCAGTCAAAGTATGTTCAAGACATACACAAGAGGTTCAACATGATTGATTGTAAGATTGCTAACACACTCATAGCTAGAAAACACTCCCTTGGACCTGATCTTGAGGGGGAGTGTGTAGATGAACACTTATACAGGGCTATAATTGGGTCTCTTATATATCTTACTGGTAGCAGGCCTGATATTATGTTTGCCACTTGCATCTGTGCAAGATATCAAGCCAACCCTAAGATGTCTCATCTTATCACTGTCAAAAGGATTCTAAGATACCTTAAGGGTGCTTCAACACTTGGTTTATGGTCTCCTAAGAATCCTGACTTCAATTTGTATGCTTATACAGATAGTGATTATGGTTGTTTCAACATGACTGCAAAGTCTATATCTGTGGGATGTCAGTTTTTTGGTGGGAGGGTTGTCTCATGGCATTGCAAGAAACAATCCAGTGTCTCTACATCAACTGCTGAAGTCAAATACATTGCTGTTGCAAGCTGTTGTGCTCAAGTGCTTTGGATTCAAAATTAGATGTTGGACTATGGGTTCAACTTCAAGGAGACTCCCATTCACATAGACAACAATAGTGCTATCTCAATCACAGAGAATCATATGCAGCACTTAAGGACCAAACACATCAACATCAGGTATCATTTAATAAAAGATAATTATGAAAAGGGATTAATTAAACTAGTCAAAGTTCACACAGATGAATAATATGCTAATTTGTTTACAAAGACTTTTGATGAACAGAGATTTAAATATCTTGTATCAACTATTGGGATGATAAATT
>CM046445.1:24997052-25127052 GCA_025506515.1 Flaveria trinervia | reverse complement strand
GGATTATTGTATACAAAATGCTAAGTGCATGACGATTGCCGTGAGGAGGAAGAACAAACGACATGGGGGTTATCTCATAACCACAAAGAGACACAAGAACTTTTGGCTATTGGCTTAATCGCATGTTTATTTTGTGTTAATATGTACATTTGTGACCCTTTTGAGTCCGAATTTCATACCAAAATGCAAATGGAAACTTTTGATTCTTTTTTCATACCAAAAGTGTTACATGTGTGAAGGCTAATATAGGTCACTTGATACTTTGATTAGTGACAGAAACTTCTATGTTGTTAGTCTCTAAAGTGACGTATAGCGACCTCAATAATTCATTTGAATAATCAAAAGTGCAAGAAAGAACGTAAAAAACTATTATCAATAGTCTAATTATATACCCGAGGAATCACAAATGATTGTAGATTTAGATTTATAACAAAAACAATACTTCAAATCTCGATACAAAAGAAAAAGAGGTTTAAAAATAGTTATAAAATAATCTAATTTCATGTAAGATTTATACCATTGATTGAATTGTCATTTGCGTTCATGTAGTTTGATGAAAATTGTTATTTTTGTTTTTATAGTTTGGTGAAAATTATCACTTTCATGTATTAATTTGTTTTCTTATATTTGAGTCTTGTTCATTTATAAATCTTGTCATTTTCATCTGGTTCATTAACCTCATCTAAAATTCTCCATTAAATAAGGAATATCTTATCATTTTACATATATGTACATATTTTATTTCTTAACATGATTTTGTCTTTCCTCTTTGAGTAAATTACTATTTCAATCCCCATGGTTTAGACTAATCTACCACTTTAATGCTAAAAGAACCATCACACCACCGCCCCATCACAAAACATCACACCACCAACAACTTGTCATAGAACCATCACAACACCATCATATCATAAAACCACCAAACCATCCTGTCACAAAAACCACCAAATTACCATCCCATCCCAAGAACCACCAAACCACCAGCCCATCAGTAAAAAAACAAACACCACATAGACTATCGCTCCCATCATCACACACACTAGATCATCGTCACCATGTAAACAAAATAAATCAACCATCAATCTCGAACTTGTAACAGACCAGTTGAAAATGTATATTGAACCTTTGAAACGAGCATTGTAGAGGTATTAATAGGATTCATATGTGTTTACAATGTAGTATGTTGACCGTTGATTTCTAAGGTTTATATAATGGCGGTGATTGGTGTGTGTTGTGTCGGTGGTGGTCTAGTATGGGGTTGGTGGTCTTGTGATGAGGTGGTTTGGTGGTTATTGTGATTGGGTGGTGGCATGATTATTTGTTTTAGACCGGAGTGGCAAATCTACCCAAACCATATGGATTAAAATAGAAGTTTAATCAAATAGGAGAGATTAAATTATGTTTTAAAAAAACATATATGTAAAATGGCTAATATACCTCTCATTTAATAGAGAATTTTGGATGAGGTAATACCTGGATTCCTATTCCTAAGAACCGCGGATTTTTTAGTACATTACATTCATACATTAACGATTAAACATAACAAGATTTGTAAAAGACAAGAATCCACATGCTAGAAAATAAACTAGTGGATGAAAGTGCTAATTTTTACCAAAACACAGGGATGAAATTGGTAATTTAGACTATACCATTTTTTAGTAATTTAATTTTATTAGTCCCGCTTAAATACATGCTACTATGACTAGAAGGAAAAAAGAATGGCTACATAATAAAAATGATTAGGCGTTAAGGGATTAGACTAAAATCGCTACCAGGTCTGAGGTGATTCAACTAAGGGCTAGTTACATAAGACACTTTATACTACATCGTAGAACGAACATACTTTGAAGGTCAGCTATACACCAATCCAGACAACAAGTTTAATGTAAAGCTAGATTTCATTAAAAAATCTCAGACGCATGAGAACTGTCCAGGCGTTTGGGCACTGTTCAAACGCATGGCTTAGGAAGAAACGCCTAACACTTGGACGTTTTCATGAACCCTCAGTCCACGTGAGAACTGTTTACGAGTATAAGTCTTACAAAACGTCTACACTTGTAATATTTTCAACATTCGAAAGTCTGGTATTGTTCAAGCGCATAAGGTTGACTTGAAATGCCCAACACTTAACCATTTTCAGCAACATGACAACTGTTTTGGTGCATGAGCTTGAACCAAACGCCCAACATTTGTACAAATTTTCTGAAATTCATCATACTCCTGAATTACGCTTTTGAGCACTGTTCAAGCGTATGAGAAACATTCTATGAGTCTAACACTTGGAAGTTTTCACAAACTTCATCTGAACATTATTTATACACATGAGCATTGTTCATCATAATATCTCAAACACTTAGTCAAATTTTGACTATCATCCATCATAAATTATTCAAAAATCAAATTTATATTTTTAAACACAAATCAAGCACATTTTGACTTTTGAAAGTCAATATTAAACAATTTTTATTTTTAAACAATTTTCCGTCATTTTAGTCTCTATTTTAAAATATTTCAAAAACACAAATAATCTCATTTGATTTTTGTTTGCAAGAAGCTTTTTCACTTATTCCGAAATCTTTTCGGGTTCATTTTTTCATCATATCAAACACACATATGCTATAGTTTTAGCTTCATCCTTTTCTTCCAAAACACATTAATTTGATTTTTTTTTCAATCTTTACTCCCCGTAAACTTTTAAGTTCACAAACTTAGAAGTTTATTTTATGTTGCAAATAGAGTAAACCAATCATTATCAACGTGCCTACACACAGAAAATTATCCAAACTCAAAATTAAAGAAGAATAAAAATCTACTATATACATATTGAATCACATTCCTGCAGTGCGATCATATCGGTTAAGATCAACACATTAAAACAAAAGAAAATTGTGAATAGTCATAGATAGTCATTAAATTCTGATCAAGTGTTTTCCAAGTCAGGGTTCCCACAACAAGGAGATACGAGATCTAAGGACCAACAATAAGTGCTTTTAGCAAAAGTATTAGCATATATACATTTTTAATTTTTGGATTGATTAAGGTTTCATTAGATATGACTTTATGTAACCCACACTTAGACTTAAATAGTTCAACCATCGTCAAGGTATGCAAGAAAGTACTTTTACAAAACTTATTAACCTGACATATATGATTCAATCAGATCTCATATTATGTCAATGATAGATTCATCATTGAATTGATTATGCATATTGGCATCTTTGTGCATGAGGTGAGAATATCCCGGTCTACAATGTCTTACAACAAAGGATACCTCGACACTTTAGGTCTATGATGACTCATAACATATGACCAAACAAATGCTTTAATAAGGTCTCATGGTTATTCATATCACCACTAGGTGTAAGGTTGGGTCTTTGCAAGCAATCAATTAGATAAGCCAACACTAAAGCATAATTGATTTAGTTAATCACAAGAATTTACTTTTTCAGTATAGTTGCATGAACTTGCCTACACATCATATTTGATCACGTCACACTTATTAGCAAGCCAAGTATGCAACTGATCAAAATCAATGTACTATCATTTAACATTATGCAAAATTCAATCCTAAAAACATAAGTGAATAACTAAAATCTATATTTTTGAGTTTTCATTTTAATTTTTCTCTTTTCTTTTTGGAATTTTCTATTTTTGTATCTTTTTTCTTTTTAGCGCACACACACAATATATACAATCAGGCACTTAACTTTGATAGTTTTCTCTTTTATATTTATTTCCAGCTAGGGGAGGGTTCTTATCAATTTTATTGTTCAAATAAGGTTAATAAGACCAATTGACCCGACAAAATACTCAAACCATTCTAGTAAAAAGGCTTTGGTAAAAAGGTCAACCAATTATTTTTTCAATTGAGATTTCAATCAAATTGATTAAACCATTTTTAGAGTTATCTCTGAGAAAATGATATCGAATCTCGATATGCTTTGTTTTTGAGTGTTGGACAGGATTAATTGTAACAAACATAACAACAGTGTTATCAATGTAAATAGAAGTTTTAAGAAAATTAAATCCGTAATCCAGTAGTTGGTTTTGTAATCAAAGTATTTGAGAACATCATGTTGATGCAGCTATGTACTCGGCTTCTTCAGTTGAAATGGATTTGTTTTACAACCATACATTATACATTTACGATCTTGGCAAGATCCCCATAGTCAATAACTAATATCCATGTAACTCGAAGTTTCCCTCATAAGGAACAATAACCCCAGATCCGGTTTTCTTTGACATATATGAATATTTGTTTGACAACGATAAGGTGAGATTCAATCAAGCCAGATTGGAACTGGCATAGACACAAGCAACATGTGAAGTCGCTGGATAGGTTGACATCTAAGTGTGTTCTTGATGGAAGGAAAGAAAAAACCAAGAGACAAACAAGAGAACGAACAATAATAGAATGGTTTCATTGATAAAACCTAATGATTACATGCTCGTTAAACTGAAGAATCACAACTCTTGGCAAGGGGAGATCGAGCATGATCTCCCCTCTCATCCGGCAGCACCTAGGCCCCCGACACATTATCAAAACCTTACCTCTCTACACAATGAAACTGGTATTTATAAGCCTCAGCCCATATCAGATGCGACTGGGCCCATTCGTACGATTGGACCATGCATATGGTTCAATTGTACGACTGGACCATACTTATGGTTTAGTCTTACGAATGGCCTAATAGCATCTCTCAGTTGCCCGGATGGTCTATTAGCATGGCTTAGTCGTACGACTGAGTCTCATTCCCATATGCTCCTGCGAATGACTCAGTTTCATGTATTTACAACATATCAGGTGTATTACATTAAGCCTAGACTATTCGTCAAGCGACGGATACACTATATATGACAATATAGCTCCAACAAAAACCCCTTTGGATGTTGCTTCCGAATAGTATATAACACCTTTTACAATATTCAATCAATCTTTGTTGTGGTTCTAATAGAATCAAACGAAAAACCATATTAACCAACGTTGCTGGTCCGTCAGGTTGCTACAGTATCTCTGAAAACGAATTTAGGCACAATAGCTTTTGTTTACTTTGCAGAACACCATTACAGCAGCAAGATTCCCCATATGACTTATTTTTCCACATAATGATATGAACAGTTTTCGATTGCTCCAATCTTCACACAGGCTAACCTGATTAACATTAACACCTGTAGAAATTTCCCCTCAAATTCAGCATATCCTAGAATATAAACATGGTGCTCTCCTAGCGTCTTCATACGTTGTATTGGGCAAAAAGTAGAAGGTTCCAATCCACAGCTGACAATCTTAAACAAATCAGCATGCACTCATATTCATCATCAGAAACCAGCTCAGGTCATCACTTTCTGATTGCGTCTTCAATTTCTCTATACATGGATTCCTCCAAAGAATCAGAATCCTCTCTGTGTGGATAAATATACCTTGATTGGCCCATAAATAGTCGGATGCTCTTGACTACCCTAAAAAATCAGCAACGACTGCCGACATCTTCTCTTTTCTCTTTTGTGTTCTTACTACATTCATCTATTCTGGAAGTCCAACAAATAATGGGGTATCCATCGGACTTATTTGATAAAAGAACCTTAGGGTGAATGTGCTTTGTTCATCCTTAAATCTGTTCAAGAGGCAGTTCTAGATTTTTTTTGGTCTGGAACACCATTCATTCGTATGACATGGAGGAAACATATCACATTCGTGTGAATGGATGATACGATTGATATATTCGTGCCACTGGTCATAATGCTGGTCTAGTAGCATGATTGGACATAAGACTGGTCCAGTAGCACAACTGCACATAAGACTGGTCCATTAGCATGACTGAACATAAGACTGGTCCAGTAGCACAACTAGACATAAGACTGGTCCAGTCGTATGGTCCAGTCATATGAATGGTCCATTAGCATGGTCCAGTCGTACGAATAGTCCATTAGCATGGTCTAGTCCCATGAGCGGATCTGCACACAGATTTTTAGATCTACAGCCACCATGGCTCCCAAAAACCCTAATTTGATGAATTTTACATGAACCGAAACAAAATAGACATCATAAGATTCACAAAGGTGATAAGAACGTGGTTCCGAGTTCGATTTTAACCAAGAAAAAACACATGTAACAAGATCTGAGCAAAACATGAAGTGGGTTTAACGTCAAAGAACATGAAATAGATCCAGAAATCAAGAGATCGGGTTGCTAGAATGATTGTTAGATCATTCTAGGAGTAGCTTTGCTCTCATACAAATTGTGAAGTCACTGGATTGGTTGACATCTGTTAGGACCTGGTATTTGAACGAAATATCTAGTGATTAGCGTGTAAACCAGATCAAATAGTGTGGAATCCTATTTGATTGGCGATCCAATCAGTGAGAACACACGAAAAATCAATCAAGAATTGAATCTAACGTTAGAAGTCGATTGGAAATCGATCTAATGTGTTCTGTGAACTTGGAGAAACGAATTGGGAGGCTTCTGGACGGCTAGGGTACATCTGGAATCGTCATTAAAGAATGCTCTCTTTTTTCCACGAATTGGGTTGTATTTATAGGTTAGTATTATTCATTCGTGCGACTGAACCATTAGTATGGTTCAGTCGTGCAATTGAACCATGCGGTTGATTGATCCGCATGACTGAGTGTTCAGTCGTGCGACTGAGCCAATCTTATGTTACAATCATACGACTGATCCAGTGTCCTGGTTCAGTCGTGCGACTGAGTCATTCGTATGAAGTTATTCATGCGTATGGTCCATTTGCATGGGCCATTCACATGAGAACTTCATTTTGTTAAGTTTGAATGTATTAATTAATTAATATAACATTATGTGTAACAATTTAAACAACCACAAACCTAATTGACCAATTCAACATCGACTCACTAATGAAATATTAAACATTATAAATAACAAACAAACAATATCATTTCATTCATCATTCCAAGCATTACCTCAGAACCAGACAAACAAGATCTATTACATTCATATCATGATCTAGGGACATACATGTATCAAAAAACTCCCCCTTAGACCTAAATCTCTCTAATCTCTTGTTTTCGGCATAACCTCCTTGTATTTCTTGTACTTCTCCTCTTTTGTGACTCCAGTGTGAATCTCAAACGCGAAGCAGAGTCATATAACGTTCTGGAACTGGAGGGCTTGTACAATATCTTGCGTATCATAGAACAGTGGCCACTTGTATAGCGTATAGACATCATTATCCAACAACTTTGTAAGCCACATCGGTCGAATACCCTGATCGTATCCATTTGTCCCACTTTGCTTAGGACTATGACCGCTTCAGCTGTTCTCCAATCGTAGTACCACCACTTAAAATATGGAGTGATATCCTGTGGCATTTCCTGAGTGGGATTCTTGACATTGTGCGCGGAGGATTCCACTTCAACACTATCTTGGGCTTGCTAGTAACTGCATCAACCTCAGACCTTCTGATATACCTAGTAGGCTGTTGGGGTCTGAAGTTAACCCATCTGGTGTGGTACTCCTTCTTTAGGGCAGCCTCAAACCAGCCTGACATCTTCCTCGGTTTAGCATACAAAAGCTTTAGCTTAGCCAGCTGGTTGAGCTCAAAACCTAGTAGAGTCTTCAGATCATGTGGGAATCTAAAGTGTTCTATACCCTGTTCTCTCTTAACCGCATAAGCATTAAGATCCTCAAAATACGCCCATGCTATGATCCTTCCTGAAACCTTGTGATGTTTCTTGACTCTGTAGAGTTTGGTGTAGGCATCCTTCTTTGGTGCAACACGTTGGGCTCTAACTTCTTCAAAACATGCAGCCCACTCAGCCTTTCGAACGTCGACATCATCATTTGAGGCTTGGGCTGTTCCTACTGCTTTCTCTGTTTCTTGCTCCATCTTGTTCAACACCTCAAAAGTATCGCTGACAAGGGATTCACCCAGATTGGGGACCACATTACCCTCATTGTCAGCGTACTGAGGGTAATCCTCAGCAGTGACATCTTCGATCTCGACTTCATCAACATCATTAAGCTCTTCGTCACTAGTCGAATCGCATGTCCGAGCATCTTTCACTATCTCAAATTTAGCTTGAAAAGCTCTGCGAGTTGCTCGTTTGATATGTCATGAATTATTTCCCCTTCTTCAGGGGTATAATTCACTGACCTCCTAACAATCCCTTGCAGATCAAGAATCATTGTTAGCTGAGTCTTGACCTGCTGAAGGGGAGCAACATCAAACTCATCTCTTTGGTAATTTGGATCTGTTTGATTTAAACATTCAACACATAAATCATTAGTAATTAATCGAACATAAATGCATTAACTTAATATAAACATTCAATACATCGTTTTTAATACAGGATTCAAATACAAAAGTAAATAAATATATAAACATCTAGTCTTTACTTTTATCCTGTATCATCGTCTCATCACTTGGAGGAGCCGAAGTAGAAGTTGGTTGGTCTTGTCTGTTCTTTGACCTTTTCTCTTGACCTGAAGCAGAGGCCGATGCAGCTGCATCCCCTCCCTCTGCTTCATCATCATCGTCCTTCTCCTTTGTCCTATCTCCTTCGATTTCCTCATTCTCCTCTGTATCACTCTCATCATCCTCATCATCATCTTCATCATCATCGTCTCCGTCCCCTTCCTTGATCTTCAAAGGCTCCTCCTTAGATCCTTTCAGCTTTAACATGATAGTCTTCTTTGCCTCCTCCAACTCCTCTATCTTCTTGCTTGATGTGTGTAAGGATTCCTGAAGTCTGATGCAACCCAAAACTGCCTAAGTGTTTCAGCAACATGCACTAAGTACTGAAGTGAAGAATGCTTCGGAAGAATTACACAAAGCATTAGAAAATACTCTAAGTGTAATATCTTCTGAAGCCAAGACCAATATCTTCCGAAGCCTAACATGAAGTCTTCCGAAGCTTGAAGAGACAAAGTCTTCCGAAGCTTCAACCTATGAAGACAGATTTATTCCGAAGACTTTTAGTACACATGCTTTATCTGATGTACTGTTCCATAAAGCACCTTTTCCGCTGCGTCTCTGATAAGTCACCAACTTACAAGAGTTGGTGAAAAGGTTCATGCTTTTGGTAACTGTACATTGAGGTCTTGAGTCTGAAACTTTCCACTTTATGTACTTTATCCTTTTTGTAATGTATAAGGATGTGAGCTATGGCATGTCATAGTCACAAGGTCAAAAGGCAGATATGCCTTTTGATCCTACAATTGATTTTGTTAGTGTCTAGTCAATTGTATCCAGCTGGCTTTCATAGTATAGCCGGCTGTAGGTTGTAGTATAAGTATTCCAAGTTCTAGTATCTTTCTTAATGCTTTGTAACACTTGTAAAAGAACTTGAGAAAGCAATATACTACTCCCTTGAAAACTATACTCTCTTGTTCTGTCTCTTGCTTTACTTGTGTTCTCTGCATCACCTTTGGTTACCTAGTTCACTGTTTGATTACATTTAGTTAATCTTCTCATTGTGTTGTTGTGTTGTAATTGTGTTCAAGCCCTTGAACGATCCTGCAATTGGTATCAGAGCTTTCAGGCTCGTGATATAAGATCTAACCATCTTAAGATCCCTCACACACACAAAACTAAACTTTTTCAAATGGCTTCCATCTCAAAGACTGATATGGAGACTGGAACCATGAACAAATCCCTATTGATCACTCTTGATGACTTCGACACCTGGTGCATGAGGATGGAAGGCTCATCAGGTCTCTTGACTCAAGAATGTGGAATCTGTTGAATATGGACCTTTCATACCTAGCACCCCCTCTGCTACCGGTGCTGGTATGATTCCTAAAGATGTGGCCAACTACTCAGATGAAGATAGGAAAAGAGTAGAGATTGACAGGAAGGCCATGACTGCTCTTCAGACTGCTATCCCAAACTCTGTGTACAGAGGTTTTAAGAAGTGCAAAACAGCTAAACAGCTGTGGGATGCACTGAAGCTGATGTATGAAGGCTCCTCTGAAGCCAAGGAGAACAAGAAAGATCTTCTGAAGCAGCAGTTTGAAAATTTCACCTTTAAAACAGGTGAAACCATGACCAACAATACTTCAGGTATGTTGAGATTGTGGATACCCTTGTGGATGGAGGAGTTCCTCTTGAGAACAGAGACATTGTAAGGAAGTCATGTCCTCACTTCCTAGGAAATGGACACACTATTGTGTGGTAATCAAGAGGACTGAGAACCTTAAAACTCTTACTCTGACAGAGTTATATGGGATTCTCAGTGGATACCAGATGGAGATGAACTTACAAGGTTCATCTGGCAACTCTAACAATCAAATGGGTTCAGCCCTTCATGTGGTTGAAAGGGACAACATAGAACCCCAACATCATCTCCTATGCTACCCTGACAACTCACAAAAGGTCCTTTCATCACCTTCCCGAGACACCAAGGGAGAACTTTACTCAAGGAAGCCCATTCCAAGAGACAAGTTCTTCTCAAGCCTTTGTGTCTGCAGATGAAAGCTGTGGAAATTATCTCTTCACTCTTGAAGACCTAGACTGTATCCATCCAGATGACCTGGAATACATGGAGATAGTTCAGCAGATGGCTCTTCTCACTCACAGAGCCAAGAAGTTCTACAAGAGGACAGGAAGAAAATTTCCAAGCAATGCTACCAGTGGTAAGTTTGGGCTGGATAAAAGCAAGTTAAGTGTTACAATTGTAACCTTATGGGTCACTTCGCCAGGGAGTGTAAGGCACCCAGAGCAATGGGGTCAAACACAACTCAGACCAAACTACACCAACAATACCCCTCAGGCTGAGAAGACAAAGCAACATGCTGCGGTTGCTGTTGAAGAGGGAGGATTTGACTGGAGTTTTCAGGTGGAGGATGCTTCTCCAAACCAAGCATTGATGGCTGACCATGATGAAGCCAAGGTATTAGAACATCTTTGCTCCCCTGAATGCATTGCTAAAGTAATAGATACAGTCCTACAACCTAGAGATGAGATCTGATCTTGAGTCATTAAACATATTAAAATCTGACTTTAGAAAGTCTGAAAATGATTACAAGTTAAAGATAGAAGACTTGGAAAAACCATTTCAGTACTAAAACATGAACATACAGATTTTAGAACTCAGATCCAAGATCTCATCACTAAGTTGACTAAGTGCCAGGCTGAGCTTGTGATCAGCAAAGCCCTGGCAGAGAAAAGTGTTCTTGAAGAAGAGACCTTCAAGAACATGATATCCTCATCCCTACACAATAAGGTTTGTTATCAAAATAGACAGGGACTGGGATCAAATGAGATAGCTCCTCCACACACAATCTTGTTTGTAAGATCTCCTAGGTGTGGAACTTGTGAAGATGAGCTTCCTCTCATAGATCCAATAAGTGAGGATGATGAAGAAGTGATAGTGAGGAATCCCTCTGAGAAGAGTGAAGAAGAGGATTCCTCCAAGGGCCACTATCCTTCTGAGGAGAAGAAATTAACTGTGATGACCAAGTCCAAGAGAAAGAACTTGATCAGGAAGAGCAAAAGGAAAGCAAAGAAGGCTCAAGAAATCAAGGCTACCTTTGATGCTAAGCAGAAACAAGTGTTCATCTCTGCAGGTTTCAAAGCAATAAGGACTGAAGACATCCACCAAAGCCTCTTATCCAAGAGTTCTGGTTCATGTTCAAATCATCTCAGTACAAAGAAGAACTGAGCTGCTGTGTACCACTGCTGCACAGCCTGGACCATCAAATTCCAAGAACAGTTCACAGCCCAAGGGAACTGTATCTGAATCTACCAAGATGAAGGTGAAAAAGGGATGTGACCAAGGCCAGTCTTGCTCTCAAAAGGAGATTTCTTTGAAGAAGAAAATGCTGTGTGTTATGTGTGAAAGTACTTCTCATATGCCAAGGATTGTCCATACAATCCTAAAAGTACTATCCACATGACCAATACAAAGACTTCAAAGAATCTCAAGAAGCCTCAAGCTTCGGAAGGAAAGTCTGTTTCCTTCAGAAGCTCCAAATCAAAGAAGAAGGTAAATGGAAAATTACCTTCGGAAGCAAAGTTGGTCTCGGAAGAAAGGAGTTCTTCCGAAGTACTAAAGTCTACTGCAGTGACTGTAGATTCTTCCGAAGTGTCAGTCATTAAAACTTGTGAAGCTCCAAAAGCTTCTAAGGTTTTGAAGGTCAAGTCCAAGACTCCAAAGGTGGTGTGGAAGTCTAAGAAAGACCAAATGACTGAGGTTTCTCCATCAACAACAGCCGAAGATCCCCTCTGTACAACCATAGGATCTATTACTGTTGCATTACCTTCTATTACACTTACTGAACCCAAGACAAGTAAGGCTTGGGTTTCCAAATGTAACTAATCATTTTCTTTGTGCAGGAACAGCTCAAGACAAACAAGAATGTCTGGATAATTGACAGTGGCTGTTCCAGGCACATGACAGGCGATAGGTCTTTACTTCATAATTTTGAGAGAATTGATGGAGGACCAGTTGCTTTTGGAGGAAATGAAGGTGGTTACATTTATGGAAGGGGCAAGGTCACAAATGGTAAGCTCAGCATTGAGAAGGTAAACTTTGTTAAGGAGCTTGGGTACAATCTTCTGAGTGTATCTCAATTTTGTGATCAGAGTCATAACATGCTCTTCACTGAGCATGAGTGCATTGTTCTCAAACCTGGAGTGGTCATTCCTCATGAGCATATTCTGCTCAGAGCCCCCAGGAAAGGAACATGTACAAGATGGATTTGCAAGAAACATCTCCCTCTGGAGAAGTTTCATGCTTTCTATCTAAAGCAAATAGTGATGAGTCTTTCCTATGGCATAAAAGAATGTGCCATGTAAACTTTAAGAATATGAATAAATTAATCAAACATGATCTGGTAACTGGAATGCCAAAGAAAGAGTTTACAAGTGATGATCATTGTGTTGCATGCCTGAAAGGGAAGCAACACAAGGTATCTCACAAGCCTATGGAAAAGAACTCCATCACTACTCCCCTACACTTATTACATATGGATCTCTTTGGCCCCACCAGTGTAATGAGTTTAGGAAGGACCTTATACTGTCTAGTGATCACAGATGATTTTACAAGATTCACTTGGGTTTTCTTTCTAGAACTAAAGATGAGACTCCTGAGATTCTAAAGAATTTCATCTTAAAGTTGAGAATCAATGTGATCACAAGGTCAAAACCATAAGATGTGATCAAGGAACTGAATTCAAGAACCAAATCCTTGATACATTTTGTGATGAAAAGGGTATTACAACAATACAGTGCTCCCAGGACTCCTCAGCAAAACGGAGTTGCTGAGAGGAGAAACAGGACACTTATTGAAGCTGCAAGAACTATGTTGTCTGACTCTAAACTGCCTATCACCTTCTGGGCAGAGGCAGTTAATACTGCCTGCTATGTGCAAAACAGAGTCTTAGTAGTTAAGACACATGGTAAGACTCCTTATGAACTTTGGCACAAGAGGAAACCTTTCATTGGTTTCCTCAGGTCATTTGGATGTCCCTGCACCATCTTGAATACCAAAGATCAAGTTGCCAAGTTTGCTGAGAAATCAGACGATGGACACTTCATTGGATACTCTTCTCAAGCTAAAGCTTATAGAGTATACAATCTCAGAACTAGAATCATTGAGGAGTCAGCCAATGTGACTTTCAATGAGCACACTCCCAGTGTGGCTGGTTCTGGTCCGGATTGGCTATTTGATCTTGATTTAGTTACCAACTGTTTTAATAAATCTTGTGAGCATGTTTCAGGATCTGCAGAAAATTTAAATACAGGTGATCTTGATCCAAGATTTGAGCTTGGAAGACCTTCAGCTCCAGTTGAAACTATTTCAGCAAATGTGGTTTCTATCAGCACAACAATGACAAATCCAGCTGATACATCTGGCATGCCTTCAAATTCCAGTTCAGAGCCTCTCAACCAGATAAAGACATCTCAATTGCAGAAGATAACAATGGTGATGGTGAAAGTAATCAAGAATCTCTTGATGCTAATAACCATACCATAGATGATAACATCAATGATGTCACACACTCATTGGATCAAGTTAATCTTGATAAGTGTGATAATATGGAGGATCAATCTTCAAGACCAGATCTAAATTTCTCAAATTTGGATCTATCTCAGCAACTTGCTGTGATCCCTCAGCTAAGGATCCACAAGTCTCATCCTACCACAAACATCATTGGAGATGTTATCTCCGGGGTAAAGACAAGAGGGCAAACCCATGAAGCAAATGTTTGTCTTCACTCTTGTTTTCTATCCCAGTTAGAGCCAAAAAATTGAGGAGGCTCTAAAGGATGGAAGTTGGGTTGAAGCTATGCAACAAGAGCTGCTTCAATTCAAAAGACAGAAAGTTTGGAACCTTTGTCCTCTTCCTCATGGGAAGACTACCATTGGAACCAAATGGGTTTTTAGCAATAAAAAGGATGATAGAGGAATCATCATCAAGAACAAGGCTAGACTAGTTGTTCAAGGATACACACAAGAAGAAGGGATTGACTACACTGATGTCTTTGCTCCTGTAGCTAGACTAGAAGCTGTTAGGATATTCCTGGCATTTGCTGCATCTAAGAACTTCATGGTCTACCAACTTGATGTAAAGTGTGCTTTCTTATATGGAGTGATTGATGAGGAGGTTTATGTCAAACAACCACCTGGTTTTGTAGATCCTGATCATCCTGATTATGTCTGCAAGCTTGACAAAGCTCTCTATGGGCTGCATCAGGCACCCAGGAAGTGGTATGAGACACTGTCTGAGTATCTCTGTAAACATGGTTACAGGAGAGGTACTATAGATGGAACTCTCTTCATCAAAGGACAAGGAAACGACATTCTGCTAGTTCAAGTATATGTGGATGACATCATCTTTGGCTCAACCAATTCAGGCTCTGCAAAGACTTTGAAAAGCTGATGAAAGATAGATTTGAAATGAGTTCAATGGGAGAACTAATTTCTTTCTGGGAATTCAAGTGAAGCAGGTTGAAGATGGCATTTTCATAAGTCAGTCAAAGTATGTTCAAGATATACTCAAGAGGTTCAACATGACTGATTGTAAAACTGCTAAGACACCCATAGCCAGAAACCACTCCCTTGGTCCAAATCTTGAGGGGGAGTGTGTAGATGAGCACTTATACAGGGCTATGATTGGGTCTCTTATGTATCTTACAGCTAGCAGGCCTGATACCATGTTTGCTACATGTATTTGTGCAAGATATCAAGCCAATCCTAAGATGTCTCACTTAATCACTGTGAAAAGGATTTTAAGATACCTCAAAGGTGCTTCAACACTTGGTTTATGGTATCCAAAGAATTCTAATTTCAATCTGTATGCCTATACAGACAGTGATTATGGTGGCTGCAACATGACTGCCAAGTCTACATCTGGGGGATGTCAATTTCTTGGTGGAAGGGTTGTCTCATGGCAATGCAAGAAACAAACTGTGTGTCTGCATCAATGCTGAGGCTGAATACATTGCTGCTGCAAGCTGCTGTGCTCAAGTGCTTTGGATTCAAAATCAGATGCTAGACTACGGATTTAACTTCAAAGAGACTCCTATCCACATAGACAACAACAGTGCTATCTCTATCACTGAGAACCCTGTGCAGCACTCAAGGACCAAACACATCAACATCAGGTATCATTTAATAAGAGATAACTATGAAAAGGGGTTATTAAACTAGTCAAAGTTCACACAGATGAACAATATGCTGATCTGTTCACAAAAGCTTTTGATGAACAGAGATTTAAGTATCTGATATCAGCTATGGGATGATTAACTTTGAGTAGATTTTTTTTAAAACTAATTCTAATTATTTCTTCTTAAAATATGTGTGTCCTAAGTTGTCTAGTTCATCACTTTCATAAGCTCATGTTTTCTTTGAATGAAAAACTCTTTTTGAAGACTTTCCTTGGATTCTTGAAAATTTTCTGATACTTCGGAAGATAACATTTTACCTTCGGAAGAAAAATATGTCTTCAAAATAAATGACTGTCTAAAGAATTTTTTCCTTCGGAAGAAGTCAAAATTTATCTTCCGAAGCTTAAAATTCTTAACTTAGACACTTATTCATTTTTAAGGACTTTTTCCTTCCGAAGCAAAAACTTACTTTCGGAAGTTTTGCTCATTCTTATACAAAGCATCCAAAAGTTTATTCTCTTCCGAAAGCATAAATCTTTAAGACTCTCAGGAAAATTCTTCCGAAGTCACATTTGCTTCGGAAGCTTTTTAAATCACAACTTCCGAAGACAAATTCTTTCGGAAGCTTTTGAATTCCAAGAAAACTACTTTTTGAGCAAAAAGGTAAACTACTTTTTCAGAGGTGGGACCGACATACGGATTTCAAAGTTTATCCTCTTTCATTAAACTTTATCTGAAATCCTTCTCTCTCATATAAACCCAACGGTTTCCCCTTCTTCTATCATCTGCTTTTCTTCCATACCTAAACCCAAAGCTTTCTCTCTGAAATTTCCTTCCCATTTTTTCTCTTCATCTCTGAGCTACCTCACAATGGCTGACCTTACACACAGAAATGATCCTCACTTTGCCATGCAGCTACACAGGCAACACAATCAGGTTGCTCTGTTATGCTCTGACAAAGATCCTCATTTCTCAGAGGTTTGCCGTTTCTTGTCTTTGTCTCACTACTTCACCTCCCTAACCATTGATCCTCCTCTATATGAGGATCACTTGCTTGAATTCTGGAAGACCTGCCAAGAGGTCATTATGGATGGGGAGAAGGCACTGTCTGCCACGGTGCAGGGGAGAACAATTTTCATCACTCCGGCCATCATCAACCGACATCTTCAGCTGGATGATGAAGCAGGTGAAGTGTTCTTCCCAAAAGAAGCGGTTAATCATTCCTTCGAGCAGATGGGCTATGAAGGAGATTTCTCTATAAAGACCTTCAGGAAGGGAAGGTCTCATCCCAGTGGAAATACCTGCTCCATGTGGTTATCCACAGCTTATCAAACAAGCATGGTGGATGGGACCAGATTCCTGAGGATCTCTCCTTTATAGTTCATGGATGGTTCAGGGGGTCAAGTTCAGGTATTCACAATTTGTTTATACTAATTTACTTGCAAACTTAGACTCCTTAGAATATTACATGTTTCCTAGATATGTTCAACACATTCTTAACTGTGAACTGGGCTCACAGTTGAGGGAAACAGGCAATATTCTTAAACTGGGACAGATGAAGCCCGGCATCTTTAAAATTATGAAGAAGCCAACTGTAGGCTTCTCAGGGGTAGAAACAGCCCTAGTCCCAAAAATGTTAGAGCTCATTGCTCAAGGTGACAACATAGCAGTCCAAGCTAGTGTTGAACCCACACCTACTGCTCTCCTACCTTCTTCACAACCTCCAATATTCATCACCTACAAAAGAAAATCCCAACGAACCCCTGCTCAGGCTATTGAGTCTGTGCAGGCCCCCAAATACTCAACCTTACAGGAAGAAGTGGACTCCAGAGCTCCCACTTCTCCTGAGGAGCAACCACTCCATTACACCCCAGGCTGAATCAGATCAACCTGAGGAAGTGCATGATGAGGCAGCCCAATCAACTCCTATGCAAGTGGCTCCTCTAGCAACCGAGACACTCATCCTATCCTGGACTTACTCTACCAATCCAGAAAGATGGAATGTTATCAGAGATCAAGGTGTTGAAAATGTCTACTCATGGAAAGACATAATCAACTTACATCTGCATGATCTCTTTGAATGAGAAGATACTATGAGAGTCTGATGATCCTGACATCAAATGAAGAAGGGATGGTCTTGATTATTCTGAAGACTAAAACATTAAAGATCTTCTAAGTGTTTTGGTAGCATAGCCTAGGGGGAGTTTGTAAGGATTCCTGAAGTCTGATGCAACCCAAAACTGCCTAAGTGTTTCAGCAACATGCACTAAGTACTGAAGTGAAGAATGCTTCGGAAGAATTACACAAGCATTAGAAAAATACTCTAAGTGTAATATCTTCCGAAGCCAAGACCAATATCTTCCGAAGCCTAACATGAAGTCTTCCGAAGCTTGAAGAGACAAGTCTTCCGAAGCTTCACCCTATGAAGACAGATTTCTTCGAAGACTTTTAGTACACATGCTTTATCTGATGTACTGTTCCATAAAGCACCTTTTCCGCTGCGTCTCTGATAAGTCACCAACTTACAAGAGTTGGTGAAAAGGTCCATGCTTTTGGTAACTGTACATTGAGGTCTTGAGTCTGAAACTTTCCACTTTATGTACTTTATCCTTTTTGTAATATATAAGGATGTGAGCTATGGCATGTCATAGTCACAAGGTCAAAAGGCAGATATGCCTTTTGATCCTACAATTGATTTTGTTAGTGTCTAGTCAATTGTATCCAGCTGGCTTTCATAGTATAGCCGGCTGTAGTTGTAGTATAATATTCCAAGTTCTAGTATCTTTCAAAATGCTTTGTAACACTTGTAAAAGAACTTGAGAAAGCAATATACTGCTCCCTTGAAAACTATACTCTCTTGTTCTGTCTCTTGCTTTACTTGTGTTCTCTGCATCACCTTTGGTTACCTAGTTCACTGTTTGATTAACGTTTAGTTAATCTTCTCATTGTGTTGTTGTGTTGTAATTGTGTTCAAGCCCTTGAACGATCCTGCAATTGGTATCAGAGCATTCAGGCTCGTGATATAAGATCTAACCATCTTAAGATCCCTCACACACACAAAAACTAAACTTTTTCAAATGGCTTCCATCTCAAAGACTGATATGGAGACTGGAACCATGAACAAATCCCCATTGATCACTCTTGATGACTTCGACACCTGTGCATGAGGATGGAAGGCTTCATCAGGTCTCTTGACTCAAGAATGTGGGAATCTGTTGAATATGGACCTTTCATACCTAGCACCCCCTCTGCTACCGGTGCTGGTATGATTCCTAAAGATGTGGCCAACTACTCATGAAGATAGGAAAAGAGTAGAGATTGACAGGAAGGCCATGACTGCTCTTCAGACTGCTATCCCAAACTCTGTGTACAGAGGTTTTAAGAAGTGCAAAACAGCTAAACAGCTGTGGGATGCACTGAAGCTGATGTATGAAGGCTCCTCTGAAGCCAGGAGAACAAGAAAGATCTTCTGAAGCAGCAGTTTGAAAATTTCACCTTAAAACAGGTGAAACCATGATCCACAATACTTCAGGTATGTTGAGATTGTGGATACCCTTGTGGATGGAGAGTTCCTCTTGAGAACAGAGACATTGTAAGGAAGTTCATGTCCTCACTTCCTAGGCAATGGACACACTATTGTGTGGTAATCAAGAGGACTGAGAACCTTAAAACTCTTACTCTGACAGAGTTATATGGGATTCTCAGTGGATACCAGATGGAGATGAACTTACAAGGTTCATCTGGCAACTCTAACAATCAAATGGGTTCAGCCCTTCATGTGGTTGAAAGGGACAGCATAGAACCCCAACATCATCTCCTATGCTACCCTGACAACTCACAAAAGGGACCTTTCATCACCTTCCCAGAGACACCAAGGGAGAACTTTACTCAAGGAAGCCCATTCCAAGAGACAAGTTCTTCTCAAGCCTTTGTGTCTGCAGATGAAAGCTGTGGAAATTATCTCTTCACTCTTGAAGACCTAGACTGTATCCATCCAGATGACCTGGAATACATGGAGATAGTTCAGCAGATGGCTCTTCTCACTCACAGAGCCAAGAAGTTCTACAAGAGGACAGGAAGAAAATTTCCAAGCAATGCTACCAGTGGTAAGTTTGGGCTGGATAAAAGAAAAGTTAAGTGTTACAATTGTAACCTTATGGGTCACTTCGCCAGGGAGTGTAAGGCACCCAGAGCAAATGGGGGTCAAACACAACTCAGACCAAACTACACCAACAATACCCCTCAGGCTGAGAAGACAAAACAACATGCTGCGGTTGCTGTTGAAGAAGGAGGATTTGACTGGAGTTTTCAGGTGGAGGATGCTTCTCAAAACCAAGCATTGATGGCTGACCATGATGAAGCCAAGGTATTAGAACATCTTTGCTCCCCTGAATGCATTGCTAAAGTAAATAGATACAGGTCCTACAACCTAGAGATGAGATCTGATCTTGAGTCATTAAACATATTAAAATCTGACTTTAGAAAGTCTGAAAATGATTACAAGTTAAAGATAGAAGACTTGGAGAAAACATTTCAGTACTAAAACATGAACATACAGATTTTAGAACTCAGATCCAAGATCTCATCACTAAGTTGACTAAGTGCCAGGCTGAGCTTGTGATCAGCAAAGCCCTGGCAGAGAAAAGTGTTCTTGAAGAAGAGACCTTCAAGAACATGATATCCTCATCCCTACACAATAAGGTTTGTTATCAAAATAGACAAGGACTGGGATCAAATGAGATAGCTCCTCCACACACAATCTTGTCTGTAAGATCTCCTAGGTGTGGAACTTGTGAAGATGAGCTTCCTCTCATAGATCCAATAAGTGAGGATGATGAAGAAGTGATAGTGAGGAATCCCTCTGAGAAGAGTGAAGAAGAGGATTCCTCCAAGGGCCACTATCCTTCTGAGGAGAAGAAATTAACTGTGATGACCAAGTCCAAGAGAAAGAACTTGATCAGGAAGAGCAAAAGGAAAGCAAAGAAGGCTCAAGAAATCAATGCTACCTTTGATGCTAAGCAGAAACAAGTGTTCATCTCTGCAGGTTTCAAAGCAATAAGGACTGAAGACATCCACCAAAGCCTCTTATCCAAGAGTTCTGGTTCATGTTCAAATCATCTCAGTACAAAGAAGAAGACTGAGCTGCTGTGTACCACTGCTGCACAGCCTGGACCATCAAATTCCAAGAACAGTTCACAGCCCAAGGGAACTGTATCTGAATCTACCAAGATGAAGGTGAAAAAGGGATGTGACCAAGGCCAGTCTTGCTCTCAAAAGGAGATTTCTTTGAAGAAGAAAATGCTGTGTGTTATGTGTGAAAGTACTTCTCATATTGCCAAGGATTGTCCATACAATCCTAAAAGTACTATCCACATGACCAATACAAAGACTTCAAAGAATCTCAAGAAGTCTCAAGCTTCGGAAGGAAAGTCTGTTTCCTTCGGAGCTCCAAATCAAAGAAGAAGGTAAATGGAAAATTACCTTCGAAAGCAAAGTTGGTCTCGGAAGAAAGGAGTTCTTCCGAAGTACTAAAGTCTACTGCAGTGACTGTAGATTCTTCCGAAGTGTCAGTCATTAAAACTTGTGAAGCTCCAAAAGCTTCTAAGGTTTTGAAGGTCAAGTCCAAGACTCCAAAGGTGGTGTGGAAGTCTAAGAAAGACCAAATGACTGAGGTTTCTCCATCAACAACAGCCGAAGATCCCCTCTGTACAACCATAGGATCTATTACTGTTGCATTACCTTCTATTACACTTACTGAACCCAAGACAAGTAAGGCTTGGGTTTCCAAATGTAACTAATCATTTTCTTTGTGCAGGAACAGCTCAAGACAAACAAGAATGTCTGGATAATTGACAGTGGCTGTTCCAGGCACATGACAGGCGATAGGTCTTTACTTCATAATTTTGAGAGAATTGATGGAGGACCAGTGCTTTTGGAGGAAATGAAGGTGGTTACATTTATGGAAGGGGCAAGGTCACAAATGGTAAGCTCAGCATTGAGAAGGTAAACTTTGTTAAGGAGCTTGGGTACAATCTTCTGAGTGTATCTCAATTTTGTGATCAGAGTCATAACATGCTCTTCACTGAGCATGAGTGCATTGTTCTCAAACCTGGAGTGGTCATTCCTCATGAGCATATTCTGCTCAGAGCCCCCAGGAAAGGGAACATGTACAAGATGGATTTGCAAGAAACATCTCCCTCTGGAGAAGTTTCATGCTTTCTATCTAAAGCAAATAGTGATGAGTCTTTCCTATGGCATAAAAGAATGTGCCATGTAAACTTTAAGAATATGAATAAATTAATCAAACATGATCTGGTAACTGGAATGCCAAAGAAAGAGTTTACAAGTGATGATCATTGTGTTGCATGCCTGAAAGGGAAGCAACACAAGGTATCTCACAAGCCTAAGGAAAAGAACTCCATCACTACTCCCCTACACTTATTACATATGGATCTCTTTGGCCCCACCAGTGTAATGAGTTTAGGAAGGACCTTATACTGTCTAGTGATCACAGATGATTTTACAAGATTCACTTGGGTTTCTTTCTTAGAAAAAAGATGAGACTCCTGAGATTCTAAAGAATTTCATCTTAAAGATTGAGAATCAATGTGATCACAAGGTCAAAACCATAAGATGTGATCAAGGAACTGAATTCAAGAACCAAATCCTTGATACATTTTGTGATGAAAGGGTATTACAAGACAATACAGTGCTCCCAGGACTCCTCAGCAAAACGGAGTTGCTGAGAGGAGAAACAGGACACTTATTGAAGCTGCAAGAACTATGTTGTCTGACTCTAAACTGCCTATCACCTTCTGGGCAGAGGCAGTTAATACTGCCTGCTATGTGCAAAACAGAGTCTTAGTAGTTAAGACACATGGTAAGACTCCTTATGAACTTTGGCACAAGAGGAAACCTTTCATTGGTTTTCTCAGGTCATTTGGATGTCCCTGCACCATCTTGAATACCAAAGATCAAGTTGCCAAGTTTGCTGAGAAATCAGACTATGGACACTTCATTGGATACTCTTCTCAAGCTAAAGCTTATAGAGTATACATCTCAGAACTAGAATCATTGAGGAGTCAGCCAATGTGACTTTCAATGAGCACACTCCCAGTGTGGCTGGTTCTGGTCCGGATTGGCTATTTGATCTTCATTTAGTTACCAACTGTTTTAATAAATCTTGTGAGCATGTTTCAGGATCTGCAGAAAATTTAAATACAGGTGATTCTGATCCAAGATTTGAGCTAGGAAGACCTTCAGCTCCAGTTGAAACTACTTCAGCAAATGAGGTTTCTATCAGCACAACAATGACAAATCCAGCTGATACATCTGGCATGCCTTCAAATTCCAGTTCAGAGGCCTCTCAACCAGATAAAGACATCTCAATTGCAGAAGATAACAATGGTGATGGTGAAAGTGATCAAGAATCTCTTGATGCTAATAACCATACCATAGATGATAACATCAATGATGTCACACACTCATTGGATCAAGCTAATCTTGATAAGTGTGATAATGTGGAGGATCAATCTTCAAGACCAGATCTAAATCTCAAATTTGGATCTATCTCAGCAACTTGCTGTGATCCCTCAGCTAAGGATCCACAAGTCTCATCCTACCACAAACATCATTGGAGATGTATCTCCGGGGTAAAGACAAGAGGGCAAACCCATGAAGCAAATGTTTGTCTTCACTCTTGTTTTCTATCCCAGTTAGAGCCAAAGAAAGTTGAGGAGGCTCTAAAGGATGGAAGTTGGGTTGAAGCTATGCAACAAGAGCTGCTTCAATTCAAAAGACAGAAAGTTTGGAACCTTTGTCCTATTCCTCATGGGAAGACTACCATTGGAACCAAATGGTTTTTAGGAATAAAAAGGATGATAGAGGAATCATCATCAAGAACAAGGCTAGACTAGTTGTTCAAGGATACACACAAGAAGAAGGATTGACTACACTGATGTCTTTGCTCCTGTAGCTAGACTAGAAGCTGTTAGGATATTCTGGCATTTGCTGCATCTAAGAACTTCATGGTCTACCAACATGATGTAAAGTGTGCTTTCTTATATGGAGTGATTGATGGGAGGTTTATGTCAAACAACCACCTGGTTTTGTAGATCCTGATCATCCTGATTATGTCTGCAAGCTTGACAAAGCTCTCTATGGGCTGCATCAGGCCCAGGAAGTGGTATGAGACACTGTCTGAGTATCTCTGTAAACATGGTTACAGGAGAGGTACTATAGATGGAACTCTCTTCATCAAAGGACAAGGAAACGACATTCTGCTAGTTCAAGTATATGTGGATGACATCATCTTTGGCTCAACCAATTCAAGGCTCTGCAAAGACTTTGAAAAGCTGATGAAAGATAGATTTGAAATGAGTTCAATGGAGAACTTAATTTCTTTCTGGGAATTCAAGTGAAGCAGGTTGAAGATGGCATTTTCATAAGTCAGTCAAAGTATGTTCAAGATATACTCAAGAGGTTCAACATGACTGATTGTAAAACTGCTAAGACACCCATAGCCAGAAACCACTCCCTTGGTCTAGATCTTGAGGGGGAGTGTGTAGATGAGCACTTATACAGGGCTATGATTGGGTCTCTTATGTATCTTACAGCTAGCAGGCTGATATCATGTTTGCTACATGTATTTGTGCAAGATATCAAGCCAATCTAAGATGTCTCACTTAATCACTGTGAAAAGGATTTTAAGATACCTCAAAGGTGCTTCAACACTTGGTTTATGGTATCCAAAGAATTCTAATTTCAATCTGTATGCCTATACAGACAGTGATTATGGTGGTTGCAACATGACTGCCAAGTCTACATCTGGGGGATGTCAATTTCTTGGTGGAAGAGTTGTCTCATGGCAATGCAAGAAACAAACCTGTGTCTGCATCAACTGCTGAGGCTGAATACATTGCTGCTGCAAGCTGCTGTGCTCAAGTGCTTTGGATTCAAAATCAGATGCTAGACTACGGATTTAACTTCAAAGAGACTCCTATCCACATAGACAACAACAGTGCTATCTCTATCACTGAGAACCCTGTGCAGCACTCAAGGACCAAAACATCAACATCAGGTATCATTTAATAAGAGATAACTATGAAAAGGGGTTAATTAAACTACCAAAGTTCACACAGATGAACAATATGCTGATCTGTTCACAAAAGCTTTTGATGAACAGAGATTTAAGTATCTGATATCAGCTATTGGGATGATTAACTTTGAGTAGATTTTTTTTAAAACTAATTCTAATTATTTCTTCTTAAAATATGTGTGTCCTAAGTTGTCTAGTTCATCACTTTCATAAGCTCATGTTTTCTTTGAATGAAAAAACTCTTTTTGAAGACTTTCCTTGGATTCTTGAAAATTTTCTGATACTTCGGAAGATAACATTTTACCTTCGGAAGAAAAATATGTCTTCAAAATAAATGACTGTCTAAAGAATTTTTTTTCCTTCGGAAGAAGTCAAAATTATCTCCGAAGCTTAAAATTCTTAACTTAGACACTTATTCATTTTTAAGGACTTTTCCTTCCGAAGCAAAAATTACTTTCGGAAGTTTTGTTCATTCTTATACAAAGCATCCAAAAGTTTATTTCTCTTCCGAAGCATAAATCTTTAAGACTCTCAGGAAAATTCTTCGAAGTCACATTAGCTTCGGAAGCTTTTAAATCACAACTTCCGAAGACAAATCCTTTCGGAAGCTTTTTGAATTCCAAAAAAACTACTTTTTGAGCAAAAAAGTAAACTACTTTTTCAGAGGTGGGACCGACATACGGATTTCAAAGTTTATCCTCTTTCATTAACTTTATCTGAAATCTTCTCTCTCATATAAACCCAACGGTTTCCCCCTTCTTCTATCATCTGCTTTTCTTCCATACCTAAAACCCAAAGCTTTCTCTCTGAAATTTCCTTCCCATTTTTCTCTTCATCTCTGAGCTACCTCACAATGGCTGACCTTACACACAGAAATGATCCTCACTTTCCATGCAGCTACACACACAACACATCAGGTTGCTCTGATATGCTCTGACAAAGATCCTCATTTCTCAGAGGTTTGTCGTTTCTTGTCTTTGTCTCACTACTTCACCTCCCTAACCATTGATCCTCCTCTATATGAGGATCACTGCTTGAATTCTGGAAGACCTGCCAAGAGGTCATTATGGATGGGGAGAAGGCACTGTCTGCCACGGTGCAGGGGGAACAATTTTCATCACTCCGGCCATCATCAACCGACATCTTCAGCTGGATGATGAAGCAGGTGAAGTGTTCTTCCCAAAAGAAGCGGTTAATCATTCCTTCGAGCAGATGGGTATGAAGGAGATTTCTCTGTAAAGACCTTCAGGAAAGGGAAGGTCTCATCCCAGTGGAAATACCTGCTCCATGTGGTTATCCACAGCTTATCAAACAAGCATGGTGGATGGGACCAGATTCCTGAGGATCTCTCCTTTATAGTTCATGGGATGGTTCAGGGGGTCAAGTTCAGGTATTCACAATTTGTTTATACTAATTTACTGCAAACTTAGACTCCTTAGAATAGTACATGTTTCCTAGATATGTTCAACACATTCTTAACTGTGAACTGGGCTCACAGTTGAGGGAAACAGGCAATATTCTTAAACTGGGACAGATGAAGCCCGGCATCTTTAAAATTATGAAGAAGCAAACTGTAGGCTTCTCAGGGGTAGAAACAGCCCTAGTCCCAAAAATGTTAGAGCTCATTGCTCAAGGTGACAACATAGCAGTCCAAGCTAGTGTTGAACCACACCTACTGCTCTCCTACCTTCTTCACAACCTCCAATATTCATCACCTACAAAAGAAAATCCCACGAACCCTGCTCAGGCTATTGAGTCTGTGCAGGCCCCCAAATACTCAACCTTACAGGAAGAGTGGACTCCAGAGCTCCCACTTCTCCTGAGGAGCAAACCACTCCCATTACTTTACCTATCAGGGCTGAGGTTCCTCAAGCTCAACCTGATGAGCTCATTAGCCAACAACTGTAAGCCTTCACTCTGAGTCTCAACACTCAAGTGAACAACCTTCAGGGGATAGCTACCATCCCCAGCCTTTGGATCTAAACCAAACAATTCCAACCTATCCTTTTACACTGATGAAGACTTAGGATTCAGTGAGTACCATGAGTCTCTCTTCTCCTCCCCTACTCAAAGAGAGATGAGTACCTCTGACTCTCCTCAGTCTATCCCTCATCAGTCACCTATTATGAGGTGGACACATCTGAACCTGTCAGGATGTCCATATGGAAGAGGCTCTCACTTTGAAAGTGATTACATCATTAAGACCTCAACCATGGCAAACTCAGCCCATTGGCATCTTAACTGAGGTTGCCAGGAGCAGAGGAAAACCAGCAAGCCAAGAAACTCAAGCTGGTGGTGAGAGAAGGGACTTTGGTCCAATCCTCTCATCCCCCAGTGATTCTTCTGATGAAGATGAGGGGAATTTGAGACTAAAGGTACAAAATTGTCACAAACATGCACCTATCTAGTCTCTAAGGTGAGTCACTTGGAATCTCAGGTGACTACCCTGCAAAATAGGGTCAATGATCAGCAACTCCAGATTTCATATCTGCAGGAAAAACTAGCTGGAGACCTTTAAGGAGAGCTCAACCAGGAACACAAGAACCTGTGGAAGTGATTGATTTATCCTCCAGCTCACCTATGCAAGTGGGTGATGCTACCAAAAGGGGGAGAAAGTTATCACAACCACAAAACCTGGGAGTTCTTCAAAGAGAATGGACATAGAGGACTCACCATCCTCACTTGCTGTGTGCATTCTCAGCAACTTCCTAGTTCACATAATGTGGACTCTATAGACTCTCTCATCAGGAGTCTCTTTGAGGAAGGTATACCAAGGGCTGTCTCATCTCCACCACATGGAACTGGCAACTACATCATCAGATGGAGGTATGATGATGACAGAAGAGCCCTCATACTTCACAGAGCTCAAGGTCAACAAGAAGTCTTTCAGTTCCAAACCTGAGCTTCTATGAAGGACTGGATTAGTCAACATGCCACTTGTCAATCCAAGCAAATCTAGACAAGCTGACAGGCTGGCTCAAAGAATCCAAGACAGGATCCTTGCAGAGTTCTCTCTAAGAAGGAGACTTAGGCAATCAGGCAATGTCATCGGTCAACTGGATGCTGAGGTGGACCCTAAGGTTAGTTTCATAGGGAAACCTTGGCTGAAGGCCCAGTGGCAGAACCTGAGACCCTTGTCTCACCATCAACAACTGCTGCAGAGGTCCAAACTCCATCTGAGACACCTGCTGGTGAAGGTGTTTCTCAGCCTCTCTCTGGCCAGAGCATGGAAGCTACACAAGCAATGAAGGCCAAGCCTCAATCCACCCTGAGTCACAAGGTCTGTTGGTGACAAAGGGAAAAGGATAATGACTCTGAGGAAATGAGGAGGAAGAGAGAGAGAGGAAAAGGAGGCTAAGGGGAGAAAGTTCTTCTGGGTCATCAAAATTCATGCAAGCTGCAATCAGGGCTGCCCCCAGACCAAATACTCAAAATGATGAACAAAGGGCAGTCAGGATTAATTATTTACAGACCAGGAACTATGATGTTGATGAAATCATCTCCCTCCCCTTAGAAGAGTTGAATGAACTGGCTGACATGGAAGTGTCAAGAGAGATAAGGAGAAAGAGGATGCAAGGTTACTTCTCCAATTCAAAGAGGAGAGGAGATAGAAAAGACTTCACAAGCATACTCCCACTCTCTCTCCAGTTCAAGAAAGTCCTGCACAGGAAGATGTGGCTCCACAAGAACCTCAGGTAGATAAAGAAGAGGATAGAATCAAAATGATAAACTACCTGAGTGCCACAGGCTTCTATCAGGCAAATACACTTCTTCCCCTGTCCTATGACTTCATTAAGTTCGAGTATTAAAGCAACTTGAGCTTGAGTTAGTCAAAGAAAGAAAAACAACCAAAAGGAAGCTAAGGGAAGAAGCTGCAAAGTCAAGAGCCATCATTCAAAAGAATGCAAAGAAGTCTGCTGACAGACAAAGATGATGAGCTTCTTGAGGTCATATGATTCTCCGGAAGGAGACTTGGTCCCATGTCTCTATCTACAATGGATGAGCATATAAGGGTAATCAAGCAGAAGATTAAAAGTGGTGAACTCATTGATTTGCACTCTCTTCCAAGTCAAGTCCACCTGAAGTGGAGGTCAAGTTTGAAACAACCAGAGACCTGAACCAGAACCTCCAGCTGAGCCTCAGCAAACTTCATCTTCTGATCCAAGACAGGGTCAAACTCCCTCTCTTCTGAACCTGTGAGGGAGGAACACCCAACTGAGAAAACACTGATGATCACACATGGTGCTGCAGACCAGTCTTCTCAGTTAAAGACATTAAAGAGGAAGAAGAATGGCCTCTAAACCAAAGACTAAAAGAAGAAGCAAAGTCATCTACCTCTACACCCCAGGCTGAATCAGATCAACCTGAGGAAGTGCATGATGAGGCAGCCCAATCAACTCCTATGCAAGTGGCTCCTCTAGCAACCGAGGACACCCATCTTATCCTGGACTTACTCTACCAATCCAGAAAGATGGAAGTTATCAGAGATCAAGGTGTTGAAAATGTCTACTCATGGCAAGACATAATCAACTTACCTCTGCATGATCTCTTTGAAATGAGAAGATACTATGAGAGTCTTGATGATCCTGACCATCAAATGAAGAAAGGGGTCTTGATTATTCTGAAGACTACAAACATTTAAAGATCTTCTAAGTGTTTTGGTAGCATCAGCCTAGGGGGAGTTTGTAAGGATTCCTGAAGTCTGATGCAACCCAAAACTGCCTAAGTGTTTCAGCAACATGCACATAAATACTGAAGTGAGAATGCTTCGGAAGAATTACACAAAGCATTAGAAAATACTCTAAGTGTAATATCTTCCGAAGCCAAGACCAATATTCCGAAGCCTAACATGAAGTCTTCCGAGCTTGAAGAGACAAAGTCTTCGAAGCTTCAACCTATGAAGACAGATTTCTCCGAAGACTTTTAGTACACATGCTTTATCTGATGTATGTTCCATAAAGCACCTTTCCGCTGCGTCTCTGTAAGTCACCAACTTACAAGAGTTGGTGAAAAGGTTCATGCTTTTGGTAACTGTACATTGAGGTCTTGAGTCTGAACTTTCCCTTTATGTACTTTATCCTTTTTGTAATGTATAAGGATGTGAGCTATGGCATGTCATAGTCACAAGGTCAAAAGGCAGATATGCCTTTTGATCCTACAATTGATTTTGTAGTGTCTAGTCAATTGATCCAGCTGGCTTTCATAGTATAGCCGGCTGTAGGTTGTAGTATAAGTATCCAAGTTCAGTATCTTTCTTAATGCTTTGTAACACTTGTAAAAGAACTTGAGAAAGCAATACTACTCCCTTGAAAACTATACTCTCTGTTCTGTCTCTTGCTTTACTTGTGTTCTCTGCATCACCTTTGGTTACCTAGTTCACTGTTTGATTAAGTTTAGTTAATCTTCTCATGTGTTGTTGTGTTGTAATTGTGTTCAAGCCCTTGAACGATCCTGCAATGTGACACTTGTGCTTGGAGTTGGGCTATCTCAGTGCTCTGAGCAGCATCTGTTGGGATGCATCCTATAAACTCGAGCCTGCTCTACAATTGGTGAGATTCCGTGACAGAGTCAGGTCAGTAAGCTGGCAGATCTGGGCCGCCATCTCCTCATTGCAGCCAGTAAGCGCATCACATCCTGTTGAGCGAAGACAGTTGTTCCTACTAACCCGATTGGAGGTACAGGTGATCTAAGTATGTGTGGGATGGGCTTGAGGGTCTGCTTATGTGATAGTAGTGGTGGTGGTGGTGGCTTGTAGTGAAGATAGGTCTGTGAAATGGTGGAGGTGATGGGGATTAAGGATATGGTGTGGATGGAATCTGTACTGTGGTGGGAGGTATGGTGGTGGTTGTGTGGTAGCTGTGGCGGATGTGTGGAGATAGGTCTTGAAAACGGGTGGAGGTGATGTGGGAGTAAAGGATATGGTGGTGGAATCTGTACTGTGGTGGGAGGTATGGTGGTGGCTGTGTAGATGTGGTGGATGTGGTGGCTGTGGTGGTGACGAAGGTCAACGACACATCTTCTTCTTCTGACCATGGGGCTTAGCCAACCTCTTCCTCCTCGTCCGTGAGGTGGATGCTCCCCTACAACACTGCCTGTGAACCCGGGCATAGCTTGGGTCAGTATCAGTCTCTCCGAAGTCTCTTGGGTGTTCACCACCACCTTAGCCCATGTTTTGTGGGAACAAACTTTGCTTCCCACAGTTCGCGTTAGGGGCCTCATATCGACTCCTCCTCCTCCGCACCATGAACAAAATCCTGATGGAATCCAGCTGACTCGGTTACTTCTCCAGCTGGGGACGGACACCGGAGGTACAACATCAGACACAGTGCCTCTAGTGGAATAGGCATACCGTCTCCAGCATCCACTGTCATCATCATCCGAGTCATGAGTGGGTAGAGCAATCTGCTCACATCAGAGTCACTATCATCATGGCGCCACTCTTCTCTTTGCTGGTACCACGTAGTCCTCCCAGCCAGATGCCCAAACAACCTCCTGAGAGGGGTTTCACTTGCTTCCCTGTACACCTTCATCATCCCCAAGGTATGTCATTACATCACTCGAGGACTACCGATCACTCCTTCTCCTTCGGCAGGGAGGGAAGCTTCTGATCTATGATCATCTGCATAAACACTTCGGGTACATAAAGAAACCTTCCTTCCCTTTCCTCGATGTTCTCCACCAGGTAGGTGAAGATCATCTTGGAGAAGCTGAACGGGTGGTCAGCACCAAACGAAACATACGCGTTCTGTATCTGGTCGGATAGCTCATCAAAACCTCCCTTCCTGGAAGCTATGCACTTAAGCAGCACGTGCGCAAGACTCCTTAAACTGGGGACAGAGGTTACTCTGTGTTGAGTACCCCACAATGATGTCCCAGAGTACTTGGCTCTAAGAAAGCATCCTCTGAATGTGAGGGGGTGTAACGAGTCGGACAAAAAGTGTCATCTCTCAACTGTAATACGATCCTTAGATCCTCCTCTGAGATAGTAATAGCCTCCCACAGATGGTACTTCTGATGCAATGAGGCTCAGACGATCTATAACGTATAGCACTTCCTAGAAGCTGATGAATGGCGATATGGAGTACAAGGAGTAGATATGGCATGGCCAATCCTTGATCTTAGTAGAAATGTGATGATGCCAGAGAAATCAACAGCGTTTCTGGATGTCAAATCCAGATGAGCACATATATTGTGCTTCGTGCTCATAGGTCCATCGACTCGCCATCTGTTACACAAAGATAGTAAACGTTAGTACATGGCTAAGAAAAGTCATGAAACACCTTGAACTGAAGAAAATCTTTCTGTCATGCAATGAGATTGTGCGACTGAGATCAGTCGTGCGATTGAACAATGCGAATGGGGTTCAGTCATGCGATGAGATCCATGCGTACCACTGAGTGTGCGACTGGGCTCATAAGTATAGACCCTCATGCGGTTACACCAGTCGTGCGACTGAAATTCATAAGCATGGTTCAGTCGTACGTTTAAGCAGTTCGCACCCTTCAGTCGTTGTGACTGAAGTTCATCAAGGTGTCCATGAGATGCTGAGTAAAGACTGTTCAATCAAATTCACTTTTCACCACTTTTGAGTTTTAGGACATCGTTGTCTGGTTCATTTTGACTCGCAATACATTCTTATAACACCTAAAAATCTTTACTTTCTTTTGTTTGAGTCATTTAGTTAGGTTATTTAGTCACTTAAGTCTTGGTTCTTTGCGAGTTCGAATGTACCGATTGTGCATCAAATTGAAAGTTATGGGAGTGCTCTTTACCGTAAATTACCTGTAGAGTCGATGATATGGTCAGTAATCAAGAACGGGGGGATTTAGAGATCAAATGAAATTTTAGCAGAGTGGCGTTAAGTCGTGTTGATTCAGGGGTTAATTTGAGGGTGGTGAGTCTCTGCGACCGACTCCCTCTATTATACTAACCTAGATTCAATCGTGTGACTGAGCTCATACGCACCTTTCAGTCGTGCGAGTGGGACTCAGTCGTGCGATTGGTTCAGTCGTCCTTCTTCAGTCGTCCTTCTTCAGTCGTTCGATGGATCTCACGTCGTGCGAGACTCACTCGTCCGCCCTTAAGCATCCGACTGGCCAATCGTATGGGCCATTCGGTTGGATGGTTCATATTCATGGTCCATTCGTACGAATGGCTTCCATTCGTATGATTGGTCCATACGTATGGTCCATTCGTGCGAATGGGTCATACTTATTAAATTTTCGCCAATTTGAATATTTAACTTTTAAAACCCCTTTATTGTAGAAATTAACGTTATGAGCATTTGATAATCTCAGACATGATTGTTTTGACTTGAAAACTTTTTGATCACCTTAGACGTGACTGTTTTAAACTTTTAAACAACATGTGGTCATCTCAGACATGACCCTTTTAGTGAGTTGATCCCTTACTGATTTCCTGATGTAGTCGACAAACAAACAAACTAAAACGACTAACTAAATTAGAAAATTAAACTAAAGAATAAAATAAGATTTTTTTTTTGCTTTTTGTGAGAGATAAGTCCTGAGATGGAAATCTACTGGATTTGGTTCCAGAAGAGACAACTTCAACTTAGATTGACCATACCTGGAGCAATTCAATTTTGGAATCATACAGGCAAGTCAAATCATTTTGGACTTGTTATCAAAATCTTTTGATGCTCAATTATTGGTGTTCATCCAGAGTCGTTAGCAACTTTAGAAATCATACTGGAACTCTTAGATTACCACATTGATTTGAACTTTCAAGAATTGCAGCCACAATGATTGTCAATATGTTTGTCCACTTAAATCCATACACAGACTTTTGACACAAACTGGTGATTGTTTTAGGTTTAAGTTTTCAACTAACATTTGTGGATCCCACACTTATATGGTAATCAACATTCCTCAGGAGCTTTTGAGTGGTCTACGGGTATTATTACAAGGAGAGACTATTCTTAGAGCTTTCAAAGAGAAGCCAGTCCTCAGGTCAGTGCCATCGCACAGCAGAGAGGCGGCAAACAACAATGAATTCTAGAATATCTAGGTTATGCTTATCCTCAGGTCAGTGCCATCGCACAACAGAGAGGCACATAACCTATCTCCTTGTTAGAGCAGCTTAATATTATTTTGCAAAAATACCCAACAACATAAGTCATTAGCTTTATAGCATTTGTCTTTCATTTTTTCTTGCTTTGCTCTATGTATGGTCATCCGCACACATTTGTGGCTTTACATGCTCATTTCCCCTTAATTGAATATGTTGATTGTGTTAACCAGTGATAAGATGGAAGCCCACAGTCAGTTGAACAACTTAGTTTGATCTTGAAATCACCAGTCAATTCTAATCATCTATTGTGTTGAATCTATTGACATATCATTTGTGGTCTAGCAAACTCTAGGTCTACTCTCGTTGTGTTGCCTTAGGAGTTACCAGCTTTTCTATCATCTTCCTTTTTATATTGCTTAGACTACACAGAATTATACTTTGAATCTTTGCATCTTTTCTAAATTTAAATTTTACAGTCCCTCTTGATTTGTTCCTATATACTATCATTTTCCAAAGGGTTTGAATCGGTATCACAGTTACGGTCTACCTTATATTAGCTATCCACTCCTTCTCCCTCGTTTTTTTTATAAATGTTACTTGCTGACAAATTCTCCCCCTAAAATACTAAATCATAACTGGTTTAATTATTTTAGGATTTTAATAAATAGTAAAATAACATGAGTTTAAATTAAACAGACTAAAATAAACAAATAAAATAAAAAATAAAAAAGAAAACTTTAACTAAACTACATCAGACTACACATTATCATCATTAGGAATATCCTCACTTTTCTTTTTAACGCTGTTGACCTCTAGCAGATATTGAAAACGTGGTTTATCAAAGGCTTTAGTATAGAGGTCAGCGCATTGAAAATCAGTATTAATTTTTTACCACATCAATTAAGTTCTTTTCAAAACAGTCTCTTATGAAATGGTATTTAATACCGATATGTTTGATCTTAGGATGTTGGATCGGATTTTTAGTTACTGCAATTGCAGCAGAGTTATCAACATAAATAGGAGTAGAGGAGAACTTTAAACTGTAATCCCGCATTTGCTGTTGAATCCAGATGATTTGTGAACAGCAACTTGCAACAGCAACATATTCGGCTTCACAGGTTGACAATGCAACCGATGTCTGCTTCCTACACTGCCAAGTAACTAGTCTTCTCCCAAAGAATTGACACCCTGCGGATGTAGACTTGTAGTTCATCTTGTAGCCTCCGTAATCCGAGTCACTATATGCCGTGAGCTCAAAGTCATCATCATGAGGATACCACAACCCAAGTGTGGGTGTACCCTTCAGATAACGAAAAATCCTTTTGACCCCGATCAGATGGTTGACCTTAGGCTTAGCCTGATATCTAGACCATAAACATGTAGCATACATGATATCAGGTCTTGAGGCAGTGAGATACATGAGGGATCCAATCATTCCTCGGTACATCGTGGCATCTACAAGATCTCCATTTTCATCAGGTGCTATGTCGTGATTCGTAGCAAGTGGAGTCCCAGCAGCAGATGCATTCTCCATGTCAAAACGACTGAGAATGTCTCCTACATACTTGGTCTGAGGTAGAAAGATCCCATTTGGTGTCTGATCCACCTGTAACCCGAGAAAGAACTTCATCTCCCCCATAGCACTCATATCAAACTCTTTCTTCATAACTGCTTCAAACTCTTTGCATAACTCTTCATTCTTTGAACCGAAGATTATGTCATCAACATAGATCTGTACGAGCAGTAGGTCACCATCTTTTTCTTTAATGAATAGCGTGCAGTCAATGACTCCCCTGCGAAAGCCGTGTTTCACAAGATGAGTCGAGAGTTTCTCATACCAAGCTCTTGGAGCTTGATGAAGCCTGTATAAAGCCTTGTCGAGCTTGTAGACTCTATCCCGATGATAAGGATCTTCAAATCCCTCGGGTTGACTGATATAGACTGTTTCTCTGATTTCCCCATGAAGGAATGCACTCTTCACATCTAATTGATAGACTTTAATCTTCATGTACAATGCATAGGCAAGGAAGATACGAATGGCTTCCATCCTTGCCACGGGTGCAAACACCTCATTGTAGTCAATTCCCTCGACTTGGCTAAAACCCTGAACGACCAATCGAGCTTTGTTCCTGATAATGACCCCTTGGTCATCCTTCTTGCATTTCAAGACCCATTTGGTGCCAATGACTTTAGCACCTTTAGGTCTATCAACCAGAGTCCATACTCCTAACTTCTTGAACTGAAGAAGTTCTTGTTGCATGGCACTCACCCACGACTCATCATTTAGTGCATCTCTTACATATTTCGGCTCAAACTGCGAGACAAAACACCGATAAGCACCATCATGAATGTAACCCTTCTCCATAACCGAGGCGTAGTCAGCTGAATAAAGCTGATTTCGGGTTTGTACTCCTGATCTGATATCCCCAATGACATTTTCTAAGGGATGATAGACGTTTAATCGTGATCCTGGAGTAGTGGGAACAGCTACCTCAGAGCCAAGATTATGAACATTTGGTTCTGCATCTGAGGTAGTTGGAGTTTGAGGTTCCGTAGTCGAAGGTGCATCACTTGTATATGCTTGTGGACTTTCAGGACAGGTTGAATTTTAGGTTCACTAGTTCTTCTAGGTGGAGTCAGAGAATTCCTCTTAGAAGACCTAGGCTTTGAAACCTGAGGTTCAATCTTCTTCCTAGGTGTCTGAAAGAAATGACAATAGGAGGCAATGTGTCCATATTCACCACAGTTGTAGCACGACCTGCTATCAACTTTATGATTAAACTTTCTTTTTGGAGAAGTGTGTGACACTCTAGTAACATCCTCACTCTAGGTTTTGACTCTGGTTCTTTTGATGTTTCTCTGGTTTAACAAGGTTAACTGTTTTACCCGTTTAACATCTTTTTCTTTTGGTTAATTTGTTTTTGACTTGAATATGTGAAAGATTTACCTTAGAAGTCTTTTTAGGTTCTGATTTGACTCTGTTTGACCCTGACTTTAAGTTAACATTTTCAAATTCCTTTTCCAGATTAACAAAGGCAATTACCCTTGCCTTTGAAGTGGCCTCCTTTTGTTTGTTTCCAGAGTCAATAGATGAACATAAGGAATCTGGATCACTAACAAGAGGAGTAGACACCACATGATCCTTGATGGGATTATTATTTATTGGTCTAGTCTTAGTGTACATCAAATTCTCAGGTGGTGGTGGAACCACTTTATAACCCAATTCCTCCCCATTGTTCCTTTCTCTCACTAACTGTTAGACTATGTGTGAAGAACTAGTCCAACTGTGCATTTTCTATTTTAATGAATTTACTTCTATTTCTGGAACTGCCTTTTGCTTCTCAGTGTCTTGTAGGGAGTTCAGATAATACCTAATGTCATTAGCTTGGTTAAAAGCAACTACTTCGGTTTCCCTAAGCTGTTTAGTCAACAGGTCTATCTTTTCATTATAACTATGCTCATTTTGTTTTAATACCCTATTAGCCTCAGTGCATAGTTGCAAATCTTTTACTAAGTTATCATTATGATATAATAACCTAGCAAATTTTTTATCTATGCTATTCCTAAAAGTATCACAATCAGAACAGGCATGATTATCAAACATTTGGTCAGTAGTACTTACCTGAGTTGATTGAGAAGAGTTAGCCATCAACGCAGCATCAGATGTCTCTGGTTCTGGTGATTCTGTCTTTTCTGTCTCTGACATGGTAGTCTCCTCTTTAGGCTTGTAACTGACCTTGGTTGCAGTTGCTTCTTCACTATGTGACATCGCTATCTCAACTGCTAGATCTCCTTCACTAGCGGAATCATTGTCAATATCTTCTACACTTGCAATGTTTGATTCCCCTGGTGAGACAAACCTAAAGCTCCAATCTGTCCTTCATCATCATGAGCAGTCAAAGCTTTTGGATCCTTGCTTGATGAAGTAGAACTGGTAGCTTTCTTGTCTTGACGAGTGAAGGACGAGAACGGGTTCCCGTTACCCTTCTTCTTAGGCTTGCACATTCTCTTTTGAAGTGCCCCTTCTCTCCGTTTGAAGCAGGTCACTTTGCTCTTGTCAAAGCCAAATGTGGTATCCTTAGTAGCTACCAAGTTCTGTCTGGTTTGTTTTACAAACTTCTTTGCCCTCTGGACAGCACTAGCTAAGGCCCACATTATGTCCATCCTCTCAAGCTCCATTTCATCCACCTGCTCGTAGTCCTCGTCTGCGAGACGGCAGTTTCCAATCTTCCCAGCAACAAGTTCATGATAAGAATGAACCACTGCAGCCAAAAGATCCATGTGTTCTCGAGCTACTTCCACAGTCACATTACCGAGATTCTCGGTCTTCAGTTTAGTAGCACTTGCTTCGGATCCAATATAGTGGGTACAAGAAGGTCCCGATGTGTCTGATCCTGAAGGAGACGCATGTGAAGGACCCGATGAGCTAGACACAAATGCAGTCTGGAGAGGTGCTCCAGATGTCTTAGCTTGAGGCATGGTGTTGTACAAAGCTGGATTTTGATTGTACGAAGACTTCTGAGCTCTGTACTTCATCCTAAGTGCCTCTTCTCGCAACTTAAGAATGAAGTCATTAATATCCAGTTTTTCCAGCATTCCATTCTGTCTAAGGTTAGACACGAATGAAGCCCACTTTTCAGGCAATCCGTCTGCAAAGTTAGTAACTTTCTCTTCCATGGTAGTAGCCACACCATGTGTATGCAGTTCACTCATCAAATGGTAGAATCTATCTATACGTCGTCTAAACTCTCGTTTCCTATCGATGAGAAGTTATCGATTCCTTCTTAACTCCTTAGCCTTGATTGCCTTCAATGAAGCATTCCCGTCATACTCTTTTCTAGTCATCGCAAAGTTTCTTGGACTGGCTTATTCTCTGAGTACTGGCGGAATATGTCTTTAGGAATAGACTGTGTAATCAATGCATAAACTCTTTTCCGTGCATTGTATTTAACTTTCTACACGTTGGTCATCCCTCCTAACGTTAGCTTAACTCCATCAGCTCCCACCGGTGTACTATATCCAATCTCGATGGCTTCCTACAGATTCGGATCCACTCCATTGAGGTAGATCTCAAAACATTGTTTCCAGTGGGGAAACTCATCTAACGTCAAGAGTTTGGTGGTTTATTATGATTCCCAGCTCACTCTCAAGCAACAGCAGGTTCTGTATCCTAGAGTCCTTCCCAGCAGTAAAGGCTGACATTTGATCTTCCGTGGCGAATAACTTTAAGTCTAATAAAACAAACTGTCACTGGTGCGACTGAAGGATGCGAATGGTCTAGTCGTGCAAATGAATTCTGCGACTGGTTCAATCGTGCGGCTGAACTAAGCGATTGGCTCAGTCGTGCGAATGAATCTGATGCGTATGAGCAATGCGAATGAACGGTTCAATCGTACGAATGGAGATGCGACTAGGTCCAATCATGCGTCTGGACTATACGGATGAAGTCTAGTCGTGCGAATGGGCTCTCGTGCGACTGAAGCTGCTGTTTTGCGAAATTTTCTAGGTTAAACGTGTTTCAGCCGTAAAAATTCGAATTTTCGCAAGGTCTAATCGCCTAAGTCCGTAGAAACCAAACTTTGATGAGCAGGGAACGTCCAAGATCACTTTTGACACCAAAAATTGCGTTTTTAATGCAAAAACACAATTTTTTTATTAATCTTGATTGAATCACATGTAATCAAGAGCCAAAGCTCTGATACCACTGTTAGGACCTGGTATTTGAACGAAATACCTAGTGATTAGCATGTAAACCAGATCAAATAGTGTAGAATCCTATTTGATTAGCGATCCAATTAGTGAGAACACACGAAGAATCAATCAAGAATTGAATCTAACGTTAGAAGTCGATTGGGAATCGATCTAATGTGTTCTGTGAACTGGACAAATGAATTGGGAGGCTTCTGGACGGCTAGGGTACGTCTAGAATCATAATTAAAGAATGCTCTCTGTTTTTCCACGAATTGGGTTGTATTTATAGGTTAGTATTATTCATTCGTGCGACTGAACCATTAGTATGGTTCAGTCGTGCGATTGAACCATGCGGTTGATTCATCCGCACGCCTGAGTGTTCAGTCGTGCGACTGAGCCAATCTTATGTTACAATCATATGACTGATCCAGTCTCCTGGTTCAGTCGTGCGACTGCGTCATTCGTATGAAGTTATTCATGCGTATGGTCCATTTGCATGGGCCATTCGCATGAGAACTTCATTTTGTTAAGTTTGAATGTATTAATTAATTAATATAACATTATGTGTAACAATTTAAACAACCACAAACCTAATTGACCAATTCAAAGTCGACTCATTAATGAAATATTAAACATTATAAATAACAAACAAACAATATCATTTCATTAATCATTCCAAGCATTACCTCAGAATCAGACAAACAAGATCTATTACATTCATATCATGATCTAGGGACATACATGTATCAACAACATCCGAGCGTGTTCTTGATGGAAGGGACGAAAAATCAAGAGACAAACAAGAGAACAAACAATAATAGAATGATTTCATTGATAAAACCTAATGATTACATGCTCGTTAAACAAAAGAATCAGGACACTTGGCAAGGGGAGATCGAGCATGATGTCCCTTCTTTTCTAGCAGCACCTAGGCCCCGGGCACACTCTCAAAACCTTAGCTCTCTACACAATGAAACTAGTATTTGTAGGCCTCAACCCATATCAGATGCGACTAGGCCCATTCGTACTATTGGACCATGCGTATGGTTCAATCGTACCATTGGACCATACTTATGGTTCAGTCATACGAATGGCCCAATAGCATTTCTCAGTCGCACGGCTACTCCATTAGCATGGCTCAGTCGTACGACTGAGTCTCATTCGCATATGTTCCTGCGAATGACACAATTTCATGTGTGTATAACATATCAGGTGTATTACATTAAGCCTAGACTATTCGTCAAGCGACGGGCACACTATATATGACAATAAATGCTCCAACACAACGTTTATTATATCAGGTCTAGATGCTTTAAGATACATTGAAGAGCCAATCATAGATCTGTATAAAGTTTGGTCAATTGATTATCCTTTTCGATCAGGTTCAATCTCGTTATTAATGTCAGTTGGAGTTCTGATAGATTGACAATCTTGTAGCTTAAACTTTTTCAGAGTTTTTCAATGAATTTCTCTAGATGATAAAAATTCCATCTATAGATTGGTTCACTTGAAGTCTAAGAAAAAGTTATTTCTCCTACAGAACTCATTTGGAAACAAGACTTCAAGATTTCTTCAAATTCATTGCATAATGTTTTACTTGTTGAATTGAATATGATATCATCTACATACACTTGAATACATAAGAGATCATCAGCATCCTTCTTTATAAATAAATTCAGATAAATTTTTCCTCACGTGTATCCATGCTAGATCGAATACTATGACAATGTATCATACAAATTCTAGTAGCTTGATGAAGACCATACAATGCTTTACTATGCTTGTACACATGATGAGGATATTATGAATGTTCAAAACCGATGGTTGCTTGACATATACGTCCTCAGTGATTGGTCCATATAGGAAAGCACCTTTTACGTCCATCTAGTACACCTTGATTTCATATATGAGTCATAAACCAGGAAGAAACGAATTGCTTCAAGCCTTGCAACTAGAGCAAATACTTCATCATAATCTATTCCTTTTTCTTGGGTGTAACCTTGTGCAACGATTCTCGCTTTGTTGCAAACAATAATTACCTGATCGTCTGACTTGTTTTGTAAACAACCATTTAGGTCCCATGGCATTTTCTCCTTTAGGAAAATCCATAAGCTTTCACACTTCTTGTTTGCTGAACTGTAATAACTCTTCTTGCATAGCTTCAATCCAACTATTGTCCTGTAACGCTTCTGTGTTGTTTTAAGGGATAATTGTGATAGAAAACATGAGTAAAAGTAGAGGTTTGCTTTTTTGGAATGACTCCTCATGGTTCTCCAATCAATGAACCAATAACCTAAGACATAGTATGGTTCTTGTGAACACGAGACGTTGGAATCTCATCTTCTTGAACATTAACATCAAGATTAGTTTGGTTCAAGTCGGAAAGTTGCTGCAATAGGTTCGAAGAATGTGAATTAAAATCAGGAATTTGAGTCGGTGAGTTGATATAAGTAATCAAGATTATCAGTAACAACTCTATCATCATAAACTGATGAAGTCCAAGACTCAAGTTGTATAATTTAGGATCATCATTAGGAAAAGGTTGTGAAACATTCGAATTTTAAGAAATGGGATGTTCTTGTGCTTGTTGATCATGATCATGAGATTCATAACAAAATACAGGATCTTTAACAATAAAAAAGAATGGATAATCTGGGCAAGAATCATCCATATCATCAGAATTAGAATTATCACCTAAAGATCCAAGATCTCCTACTTGCTTCCTGTATACAAACAGTGTTTTTTTCAATAAATACAGATTTGTTAATATAACACTTCAAAATACAACGATAAGAATCATCAAATAAAGCAGAGTATGATTGTCACAAATTTAGGGAATGCTTAAGAGATTAAAGTTTAACGAGCATAATAGTTGACTCTATCATAGCTAATAATCTAATTTGAAATTGTTACTTCGCATGTAATCTTACCACCTACATCACCTCCGAATGTAACATGAGTACCATATTTTAACAAAAAAACTTGAAGTAACGCATGGTTGCCTATCATATGCCGGCTACACCCACTATCAACATACCATGTGTTAATAGGTCTTCTTGGGCATACCCGCATTTCAAAGAAGTTTAAGGTGAGTTATCAACCCAAGTCAAGATGGTATTGGGCTTGCCAAATTTATCAACAATGGTAAACTGTTTAAAATGAAGCTTATTCAAATCAGGCTTCTTTTAAGGTTTCAGTTTACCAATTCCTTTTCTGACAATTTTTTGATTTTCTTTAATTTGCTTGATCCTTAAAGCATTGTAACAATTTTCAAGATCATCATCAAGGTAATTTGAACCATGAACATGAACATTTTTAGAAAAATTTTGCTTCCCAAACGTTCCATTGTTCATTCTCACAAATCGTGGAATGAAGTTTCCTTGTTTATATGGCTTTGTTTTCACAGCATAAGAATCATCACAATCAGAATTAATCCTTCGAATAGATCTCAAGCCTAAGGAAGATTGTTTTGATAAACATTGAAAACCATTATTTTATTCTTTGAAATCTTGGGTTAACATATCTTTTCCTGGGCGAGTTCTTTCTGAGGTAACAATCCTCAGTGTTATGATTTCTTTCATCACACAAGGCATAATATTTTGTTTAAATAACAATCAATTGTTGAATGTTTGTTCATATCACAAATATGACAATACCTATTAAAGAAGCATTCAGTAGTGTTATGATTATACTATCACATATGTCACAGTACCTTTGTTGAAATTTAAACAACTATTGATTAACTTTAGATATGAAAGCCACATTTGATCCTTGTTTTGATTTAGGGGTATTCAAGTTCATCTGTTTTTTTTATTTGTGAGTTTCTCTTTTGAAATTGAGGTTTTCACTTTTATTCATTACACTATTCCTAGACTCCTTAGATACAAATCTTTTGACTGTAGAAGACTTTGGACGTGAACCTGTTTTCATGTCAAAGTTAGATTTGTTTCTTGGGTTTGATTTTGTTTCTAGAATTGTGTTCATGTAAAAAGTACCTATAGACACAAACTTCACTGGATTAAATGGATTTGATTGATTTGTTCTTTGAGTTTGAGAAGTTTTGGCTTTAGCATTTTTCCTTCTCCTTCTCTGATTTCTAGATCTTGATGATCTTTTCTTGCTTGGGGATTGAGTTGAATCTTGGGAAGATTCTTTTTTATTTTCTCTCTTTTCGTACTTTTTGCCATTTTTAAGAAATCTGGATTACCGTAAGAACATGAATCATCAGATGCTACTTCATCTTGTTTTGTTTTCCTTTTCTTCTTTGTGTTTTGTTTGTCATTTGTTTCAACAACTTCTTCAACACATTGTTCAGGGTCACATCTTTCAACAACAAACTCATGTGATCCTTTGGGAACATATAACTTCTTTTTCTTTGGTCGTGGTTCATAAGATTTAACTTTTACCGGATGACTATTTTTAATCTTTTTAGAATCTTGATCACTTTCTACATTAGGCTGCACATTCTTTTTCTTATTCTGAAAGGCTTTTAGCTTAGCTTTGTTTTTAGGTGAGTGATCATGTATGTTAAAGTTATATCGTAAAGTGTTTGAAAAAGAGTCTGGCATGGGCTTGTGTGTGAAACCTAGACCTATTTTGTTTTTATCTTCTCTTCCACTTGCCAATTGTTAAACAATAGCTTTTAAACTTTTAACTTTAGCAAGATCACCTAAGTTGCAGTATGAACTATTTTCTTTTCTTCTAGATTTTTAGTCATCTCTTCAAGTTGATTTATAACGAGTTCAAGTTCTTTGAGAGTTCTATTCCATGATGTTTGAGGACAAAATCTTTTCATGAGAGATTTTATGATCATTTTCTAGTTTGTTGTGCATTGCTTCTTCTTGTTAAAGCTTGTTATAGATTTTACATGAATATGTTTTGTAATGCTAAACTTGATCAAAACATGCTTTTATGCACATTTTTTCTCTACCTTCAACTGGAATTTCAAGATAACTTGAAGAAGAAGTCTTAGAGTCAGATGATAGATGTTCAACCTTGGTTGTTCAGACTGAGCCATGAAGCAATCTCTTCTAACACTTCTTTGGATTAGATTTAACACTCCAATTATAGTCTACATCATCATTTTCTAAATTACCATCCGCCTTAGGATCATTATCTTCATACTAGTCTTCATTATGATCTTCAACATCAAGGGCTGTTCATCATGTGTCCCTAGTTTCTGATCTTAATGTAATATCTTTGTATTGTCTTACACTTATGTAATTGTAATTGTACGGGTACTTAATTAAATACAAATGTTTGATTGTGTTTATAATGTTAATATTTCATTAATGAGTTGTTTAACGCATATTGACTTGATTATATAGGTTTGGTGAGTTTTGTAGTGTTACATAATGTTATAATATTGAATACACTAAAACTTGGTGAAGTGAAGTTCTCATGCGTCCGAATGGCCATGCGACTGAGTGTCCATGCACCTAAATAGTTCATATGCCTGAACAACTTCATGGGTCTGACTTAGTCACACTACTGAACACTCAGTTGTGCGAATGGATCAACCGCATGGCTCAATCGCCAATCAAATAGGATTCCACACTATTTGGTTTGGTTAACACGTTAATCAGTTGGTGTTTGGTCAAATACCAGATCCTAACAAGTGGTATCAGAGCTATAGGCTCTAGATTACGTGTTGATTCAATCGTTTTTATTCAAAATTGTTTTTTTGCATCAAAGACGCAATCTTTTTGCGTCTAACGGAGTCTTGGACGTTTCCTGATCGAAAAGTGTAGTTTTTTCCGGCATACGGCTATTAGGGTTTATTAAAATTCGAGTTTTACGGCCAAAACAAGTTTAACCTACGAATTATCAAACTTCAGCAGGTTCACTCACATGATTGGCTCAATCGCACGATCGGGTTCATTCGCATCCTTCAACTGCATGATTGAACTCATTCGTACCCTCATTTATACGACTGAGATCTTCATTCGGACTGCTCAACCGCATTAGTTTATTCGGACGACTGACTCATCCGCATTTGTTTAGTCGCACGATTAAACCATCCGCATTTGTTTAGTCGCACGATTAAACCATCTGCACTTGTTCAATTACCCGAATAAGCCCAATCGCATACCTTCACTCGCATCGATCAACAGGCTTGTTAAATAGTAAAAGTTAAGTGTAATGGAGGATTAGTTTTCAGCATACACAACAAGTAGAGATACACGTATTTAGAATCTACTGCTGTTGGAGAACGAAGTGGGGATTCACAATAAACCCCCAAAACTTATTACGTTAGACGACTACTCACAATGGAAACAACGTTTCGAAATCTACTTAAATGGAGTGGATAAAAATTTGTGGGAGGCAATAGAGTCGGGGTAAAAGCATGCCAATTGGAGCTGACGGAGTAAAACTTACTCTAAGTGGCATGTCGGATGCACAGAAGGTAAAACACAACGCTGAGAAGAAAGACTATGCCTTGCTTACTCAGTCTATTCCGAAGATATTTTCCATCAGTATTCGGAGTATACTCAAGCCAAGAAACTTTGGGATGCGTTGGAGAAAAGGTATGACAAATGCCTCTCTGAAGGCTATCAAGGCAAAAGCCTTGAAGAAGGAGTTTGACAACTTCTCTTCAATGGGAAAAGAAGGCCTTGACGATGTGATTGATAGATTCTACCACTTGATGAGTGAGATGCACACCCATGGAGTGGTTACTTCGATGGAAGATAAGGTATCCAACTTTGCTGATGGATTACCAGAAAAATGGGTTCGTTTGTTTCAATCTCAGACAGAATGGAATGCTCTCTAAGTTAGACATCAATGATTTCATTCTGAACTGAGAGAAAAAGGAGCTTAGGATGAAGTATCGGGCCTAAAAGGCAAACTACGATCAGAATCCTGCACTCTACAATGCTACTCCTTCAGTCAAGACATCTGGAGCACCACTGCAAACTGCATTCATCTCAAGCGCAGGAGTTCTAGCACGACCTCAACTTCAGGATCCGAAATGTCAGGGTCGTCAAGCACCCAATATATGATACCTGAAGCTAATGCAGCAAAGATTAAAACCGACAACCTCGGGAATGTAACTGTGGAGGTGGCCAAAGAACATACGGACCTTTTAGCTGCGTGGTTCAATCCTACGATGGATTAATTGCTGGAAGATAGGTACCACCTTGCAGGTGAAGATTATAAGCAGGTGGATGAAATGGAGTTGGAACGTAGGACATAATGTGGGCTCTGGCAAGTGCTGTCCAACGAGCTAAAAAGTTTGTCAAAAAGACCAGACAGAACCTGGTTGCAACAAAAGACACAACCTTTGGGTTTGATAAGTCAAAGGTTAAATGTTTCAACTGCGGTGAGAAGGGACACTTCAAGAGGGAGTGTATAAAACCAAAGAAGACAAGTAATGGAAATCCCTTCTCGTCATTTAACCGTCAAGACAAGTCCACAGCTAGTAATGTTGACTCATCAAGTAAGGATCCAAAAGCCTTAACTGCTAATGAAGATGAAGGACAGGACTAGAGCTTTCGGTTCATCTCACCAGGAAAATCCAACATAGCTAGTGTGGAGGATATTGATGATGATTCTGCAAGTGAAGGAGATATAGCAGTAGAGCTCGTGATGTCAAATTCTGAAGATACTGAAATGTGGTCACTACCTGCCTGAAAAGAAAAATCTACAAATGCATCATCATCTGAATCACCAGAACCAGAGACAACTGAGCCAGCACTCATGTTGATTCTTCTTTAACATCCTAGGTAAGTACTACTGACCAACTGTTAATAATCATGCTTGCTTAGAATGTAATAAATTTAGAGAAGTTATAGATTCAAAATTTGCGAGGCTATTAGATCATAATGATAGCTTAGTAAAGGATCTGGAACTATGCACAGAAGCAAATAGAGTATTGAGACAAAACAAGCACAGTTACAAGGAAAAGATAGACCTATTAAATAAACAGCTTAGGGAAACTGAGGTAGTTGCATTTAACCAAGCAAATGACATTAAGTACTATCTGAACTCTCTTGAGGACACTAAGAAGCACAAAACAGTTTTAGAACTAGAAGTCAATTCATTAAAACAAAAACTGCATAGTTGGACAAGCTCATCACACATTGTCCAACACTTAGTAAGAGAGAGAAATAATGGGAGGGACTGGGATACAAAGTGGTTCCATCACCACTTGAGACCTTGATGAACACCAAAAGTAAACCAATTAACAATAACCCCATCAAGGATCACGTGGTGTCTACTCCTCTGTTAGCGATCCGGATTCGTAAGTAAATCAAGTGAATCCGACCCTAAACAAAAGAAGCCACTTCAACGGCAATAGGAAAGATGCCTTGTGTTAACCTGGAAAAAGAATTCGAAAGGATTAGTTTAAAGTCAAGGTCAAACAAACTCAAACAAGAACAAAAAAGACTATAAAATCTACTCAATCATGTGCATCATGTCATAGTCCAGGGAAACAAGAGATTAAAGATGTAAAACCAGGTAAAACAATTAATTTTGTAAAACCAACTCATACATCTAACAAAGTAGTGCCTCAGTCCAAACACGCTAAGGTTGACCGTGTGACAAGTATATCTCTACTAAAACAAATAAACCGAAAAGTTGAAAGGAGATTATGCTATAATTGTGGAGAGTATGGTCACATAGCGTCTCACTGTCCTTATTACCAGACACCGAGGGAGAAAGTTGAGCTTTCTGCATCTTTATCAAGATCTTTTAAGAGGAACTCGTGACGCATCCTAAAAGGGATTGTCAGCCTAAAGTTCAACCCATCAGCCAGTCATCTGTTTATCAGAAACAGGCCTTACACAAATCTGGATTATGGAAAGAAAAATCCTCCTCAGTGCCTGAAAATAAGAACACCTAGAATTCTGATCAATCCTTAACCTCAAAGGGTCAGTGGGTTGAGTTTGTGATATGTGATGCCTCAGGGAAACCCAAGACAGTTAAGGCTTGGGTTCCTAACATGAACTAATGTTTTCATTGAATGTGCAGGGTGTTCGCTATAGTTCTGAGACTAACACGTGGATTGTTGATAGCGGAGCATCCAGGGACATGACAGGGAACAGAGCTCTCTTATCAAATGTCAAACAAATTAAAGGAGGGCACGTTTCATTTGTTGGAAACAAAGGCGGGCACATCACAGCCCGAGGAGAAGTGGGAAATAAGAAAGTTAAGTTTGATAAGGTAAACCATGTCCAAGAATTACAAAATAACTTACTTTCAGTTTCTCAAATCTATGATAAAGGATTCAAGGTAGTTTTTGACAACAAGAGGTGTTACGTTCTAAAGAAGGACTACGTGATTCTGGAGGATCAGATTGTAATGTCAGCTTCAAGATATAATGATCTTTATGTCTTGGATCTCACAAAGGCCTCCACAACAGATTGTGAAGTCCAATGCTTCCTGTCCAAAGCTACTGAGAAGGAATCCATCCCCTGGCATAGGAGAATGGGACACATAAATCCAAGGAAAATAAATCACTTGATCGAGAATGATCTTGTGAGAGGAGTAAATGTCAAAAACTTCCAACTCCTGGATTTTTGTGTTGCGTGCAAAAAGGGCAAATAGACGAAGAAATCTCATAAGGAAAAGAAAGTTCATTCTATATAACTTCCACTTGAGCTCCTTCACATGGATCTGTTTGGTCCAGTCAGTACAAGAAGCATCATAGGCGACTTGTATTGCTATGTAGTTACTGATGACTACTCAAGGTTCTCTTGGTAATGTTTCTGAAATCCAAATCATAAACATTTGAATCCTTCAAGGAATTGGTAACTACACTAGAATCCCTATACAAGCTGAAGGTAAGACAGGTGTGCTCAGACAACGGAACCGAGTTCAAGAATCAAAGGATGGAGGACTATTGCAAGGAAAAGGGAATTGTGCATCAATTTACCTCGGCTTATACCCCTTAGATGAACGACGTTGTTGAACGGAAGAACCACAGCTTGATAGAGACAGCACAGACAATGCTGGCAGACTCGAAACTACCTATCCAATTTTGGAATGAAGCAGTTTCAAATGCATGTTATACTCTCAATCGAGTTCTGGTAGTAAAAAGCCATGGAAAAACGTGCTACGAGTTATTACAGCGACGTAAACCTCACTTGGAATATCTCGAACCATTTGGTGCTCCGTGCACCCTACTAAAAAAGACTCAGGAGGGAAAATTCAGTGAGAAGGTTGATGAAGGGATCTTCTTAGATACAACATACCAACAAGAGAGTTTACAACAACTCAGCGGGTCAAGTATAGGTGTGGTGTAATGTTGATGTTCAGAGATATATCACACCGCCTGCTAGAAAAGGGCCTGCTTACTTCTTCGACTATGATGGATTCTTCAAGTCTTTCAACATATCTCTTTCTTCTACAGAAGACGAGTTGGCAAACAAGATGATGTACGATGTCTTGAACACACCGTCTCAAGATTCAACAAGTCATGATCCTACCAACTCAGGGGGAGCAGTTGTTATGAGTGACTCCTCCTCTGATGAAGAAAATGAAGAAAATGATCAGATCAACCAGGATGTACAGGTTCTGACTACCACAAGTTCACAAGCAACAGCTAATGATGCTTCTGAACTTTCAGAACCTCAGACTCCTATTGCCTCAGATCCAGAACCAAATGGTCATAATCTTGACTCTGAGGTGGTTGTTCCGACAACCCCTGGCTCACGTCTAAACGTCTATCATCCTTTGGATAATATTATAGGAGATGTGAGATCAGGGGTTCAGACTAGAAATCAGCTGTACTCAGCTAAGTATGCCTCTTTGATGAAAGAAGGATACCTTCACGACGGTGCATACCGTTGCTTTGTGTCTCAGTTTGAGCTAAAGTATGTTAGTGAAGCACTAAATGATGAGGCTTGGGTTAGTGCCATGCAGGAAGAACTTCTTCAGTTTAAGAAGTTAGGTGTATGGACACTAGTGGATAGACCTAAATGTGCTAAAGTCATTGGCACCAAATGGGTCTTGAAATGTAAGAAAGATGATTAGGGAGTGATCATCAGAAACAAGGCTTGGCTTGTTGTTCAGGGTTTTCGACAAGTTAAAGGTATCGACTACAATGAAGTATTTGCGTTGGTGGCAAGGATGGAAGCCATCCGCATCTTCCTTGCCTATGCATCTTATATGAAAATTAAAGTTTATCAACTTGATATGAAAAGTGCATTCCTTCATGGGGAGATCAGAGAAACAGTGTATGTCAGTGAACCCGAGGGATTTGAGGATCCGTCTCATCGGGATAGAGTCTACAAACTCGAAAAGGCTCTTTACGGACTTCCTCAGGCTCCAAGGGCTTGGTATGAGGAACTTTCAACTCATCTTGTAAAACACGGTTTTCACAATGGAGTCATTGACTGCACACTGTTTATCAAAGAAAAAGATGGAGATCTACTGCTAGTACAGATCTATGTAGATGACATAATCTTCGGTTCAAAGAACGAAGAATTATGCAAAGAATTCAAACCAGTTATGAAGGCAGAGTTTGAGATGAGTGCCATGGGGGAGATGAAGTTCTTTCTCGGGTTACAGGTGGATCAGACACCAAATGGATTCTTCTTACATCAGACCAAGTATGTGGGGATATTCTCAACCGGTTTGACATGGAGAATGCCTCCTTAGCTGGCACTCCACTAGCTACAAACCATGATGTGGAACCCGATGAGAACGGTGATCTGGTAGATGCCACTATGTACCGAGGGATGATTGGATCTCTCATGTATCTCACTGCATCAAGACCAGATATCATGTATGCTACATGTTTATGCTCACGATATCAGACAAAGCCTAATGTGAACCATCTAATGGGGTCAAAAGGATATTTCGTTATTTGAAGGGCACACCCACACTTGGGTTGTGGTATCCTCGTGATGATGACTTTGAACTTACAGCGTATAGTGACTCGGATTACGGCGGCTGCAAGATGAACTACAAGTCCACATTAGCAAGGTGTCAGTTCTTTGGGAGAAGATTAGTAACCTGGCAGTGTAAGAAGCAGATCTCGGTTGCTTTGTCAACCTGTGAAGCCGAATACGTTGCTGCTGCAAGCTGCTATTCCCAAATCATATGGATTCAACAGCAAATACGGGATTACGGTTTGCATTTCACTTCCACCCCTATATTTGTTGATAACTCTACTGCGATTGCAGTCACTAAAAACCTGGTCCAACATCCTAAGACCAAACACATCGGAATCAAATATCACTTCATACATGACTATTTTGAAAAGAATTTAATCGATGTGATAAAAATAAACACTGATTTTCAACGCGCTGACCTCTATACAAGGCTTTTGACAAACCACGTTTTCTATATCTGTTAGAGGTTAATGGCGTTAAGAAGAAAAGTGAGGTCATTCCTGAAGATGACCATGTATAGTCCGATGCGTCGCGTCTAGGTTCTTTTATTTTTTAAATTTTAGTGTTATTTAAGTTTAATTCTCTTGTTTTGTTAAACGATAGTTTGTTAATTATACTTAGTGTCTTTTATTGCTCATTAAAATCCTAAAACGCAAATCCTTAGAGGTTTTAGTATTTTAGGGGGAGAATAGGCATGAAAAAAAAACGAGGGAAAAGGAGAGGCAAGCCGATAATAAATAAGATCGTACGTGTGATACTGATTTAATATGTGGAATATGATAGTACACAGGTACAAACCATTTGGGACTTTAAAAAATCAAAATTGAAAAAATGCAAAGTTCAAGTATAAGTCTGTGTAGTCTGAGCAATATAAAAGGAAATATGATAGTTTCTAGCTACTACTAAGGTAACACAAAGAAAGTAGAATTAGAGGTTGCTAGACCACAACTGATATGTCGGTAGATTCAACACAATGGATGACTAGACCTTTTGGTGATCTCAAGATTAAACTAAAATGGTTGACTAGCTGTGGGTAACACCTTATCCCTGGTTAACACAATCAACAAGATTCCAATATGGGGTGAAGAGCAAAATAAACGCCACAAAAGTGTGCGTAAGACCAAAGCATGAGCAAAAGCACATGAAAAATGCAAAGACAATCAAACTGATAACCTATGTTGTTAGTGAGATCTGTGCAGAAAGAAGAAAAATTGCTCAAACAAGAAGATAGGTTATGGCCTCTCTGCTGTGTGGTGGCACTGACCAGAGGATAAGCATAACCTATATATTCTAGAACTCATTGTTGTTTGCCGCCTCTCTGCTATGCAATGGCACTGACCTGAGGATTGGCTTCTCTTTGAAAGTTCTATGAATAGTCTCTTCTTGAATTCTACCCTAAGACTGCTCAAAAATCTCCTGAGGAATGTTGATTAACATATGAGTGTGGGATCCACAAATGCTTGTTGAAATAAAACAAACCTTAAAACGATCACCAAACTATGTTGAAAGTCTATGTATGGATTTAAGAGGACAAGTATACTGACAATCACTGTGGCTACAAATGTTGAAAGTTCAAATCAGTGTGGGGACCTAAGAGTACTAGCATGATTTCCTAAATTTGCTAAATGACTCCACATGAAAAACAAGGAAAGAGCATCAAAATTATTTTTAATAATTTGTCCTGAATGATTTGAATATCCTGTATGATTCCAACTTAAATTGATCCATGTATGGTTTAAATGATTGAGGCTGCTCTCTTAGAATATTTATTCCTTAGAACTACATCTTAGGACTTAACTCTCACAAAACACAAAAACATGTCTTAATTTGTGTAAGTTTCAGTATTATTTCTTTTATTTCTGTACAAAATTCGTCAAATTCTATCGGTTAATATCGGACTATGTCATGGAAGTTGATAAGAGACCTTATCATCTAAAAGCTCATGTATGAGGTGACCACAAGTGATTACAAACAACACATAGGTCACATCTGAGGTGACTAATCGTTTAAAAGGATCACGTCTGAGGTGATCAAAAGTTTTTCAAGTTAAAATGATCATGTCTGAGATAATAAAATGTTTATATGTTAATTCAACAGTTTAAATGGGTCTAAAAGTCAAATGGTCATGAAGTTAGAAAAATTAAAAAGTATCACCCAACTAGACCATGAGTATGGACCAATTAGGCGAATGTACCATACTCATGCATTAAACAGCCGAATGGACATGAGTATGACCCATTCACCCGAATGGATTATCAGAATGTGCCATTGGTCCGATTGGGAGCATGCGACTGAGTCAGTCGACCGACTGAGCCTCAGTCGGCCGACTGAAGGTGATCGACTGAGTCAATTGCCCGACTGAGCTTCATTCTCCTGAATGAACTGAGCGAATGATTCCAGTCGGCCGATTGAACTCCGATTCAGTATATAAAGGGCCACAGTCAATCGCATTCTTCTTACCACTCCCAATCGCCCTTAAATCGCACATCATACCATTACTCTGCCCAAATCTCTTTAGACTTCAATTAATCCTCCTTCTTGATATTCTGAAGTGCGTCTGCCTTCTTACAGGTAAAATGTGATGAAATCACACCGAAATCAGAAGAAATTGGTGCCCTAATTAGTGATTCACGATTGAAACAAGAACATACCACTCAATGGCCTAATAACCCACTGAAACCATGTAAAATGTTAAAAATAAGGTTATTAGGTTATTAGTTAAGTTATTGCGAGTCTAACGAACCTTTTCAAAATGTTTAATTTCATGATTTTTTCAAGACTCGAACCTAAGTCAACCAAACAGTAAGTCATGCGATTGATCAGATGGATGAACTCCGATCGCACGATTGAGCTGGAAGAATAGGTCAATCGGCCTAATCGGACATGCGAATGAGCTCAGTCGGCCGACTGAATCAATCGTAGGATCAGCCAACCGATTGAACTCAATCGCATATTCATTCACCCGAATGAGTCCAGTTGTAGGATAGGATAACCGACTGACCACAGTCGCATGATTCATTCGCATGAATGAATCGGAATGAATTCAAACAAGATACTTAGAACTGATTTGTGTTATGTGAGTATCTAATTATTATGTGTCTTGTGTTTCAGATTGATGGCTACTAGATGGTCAATCAACCCTAAGCATAACATATGTGCTCATCTAGATCATACTACTCGGAATGGCACCGAGTTTAAAGAGATCATCGCATTTCTTAGGAGATCAAGGATCCACAAGGCCATTTCTACTCCTTGCACTCCCTACAGGTCTTTACACCAGGCATTTTGGGAGAATGCTTCTGTTGATCGATCCCAAGAGCCTTATAGCATACGAAGCTCTATCTGTGGGATGGCTATCGAGACCACTGCTGCCGATATCCAGAGAGTACTTGAGCTGGGGGACGATACTGATCATCCCACCAAGCTACATCCACTGACCGTAAGAGGATGCTTTCTGAGGATTAAGTATGCTGGGGACATCAACTCAGGTGTCGCCAGTACAAGTACTTAGCACATGTCATATTGAAGTGCATCGCTTTCAGAAGAGGTGGTTTTGATGATCTTTCAGACCAGATCTAGAATGCCTATGTGGCACTGGTGCTGAACTATCCTTTCAGCTTCTCGAGCATGATCTTCTTTTACCTTGTGGAGAATCTGGAGGCAAAGGGTAAGGAGGGGTTTTGCTTGTACCCCAGATTCTTGCAGCTGATTTTCAATGAGAAGCTTCCATCCCTTCCCAAGGAAAGCCACGATGCTGTGGTTCAAGAGATCATGGATGATACGACCCTGGGTCTTATGAGAGTTTACAGGGGTAAGCAAGTAAAGACCCAAGTGAAGAAACTGATAGGCCATCTGGCCAATGAGAGTTATATGGCGCCAGGGAGACGTAAGTGGCATCACACAAACAACGACTCCGACGACGAGCAGCTACTGCTCCCAGAGCATGACTCTGATCATGATGATAGCGGGGATGCTGGAGATGTAGGACCCACTTAACAAAGGGGCCCCACTACTAATTTTACATCTCCAGCATCTGCCCCCATGGAGATGGAGCGGAGAATGCTGGGTTCCACCAAGATTTCATGCCTGGTGAGGAAGAGGAGGAGACAGATGAGGAGCCACTGACTCGGACTGTGGGAAGTAAAGTCGTTCCCACAGCACGAGGGCTTCGGTCGGTTGGTGAACGCCTAGGCGGATTGGGAGAGACTACTGATGATCCTACTTATACTCCTGATCTGCCAGGTCGTGCTCTAGGGGGAGCATACTCCTCGAGTGGATCGAGGAAGAAGAGGATGGCTCAGCCCCATGGTTTGAAAAGGAAGAAACGCAGAATCGCCTTTATCACCACCACAGCCACCACCACAGCCACCAACCCAACTACCACCATTCCACCTACCACCACTACCACTACATCCATTACCACCACTACCACCATTCCACCCACTACTACCACCAGCACATACACCACTTCCACACCCACTCCACCAGATACACACTTCCCATCCACCACCACTACAGCTCATCCACAGCCATCCACATCGATACCAACCCCAATCTTCTCTACATCCACTACAACCAACACAACCCATGGAGTTGGGACCACCTCACAGGTCCCACCTGTGTTTGGATCCGCTTACCCATCTGTCGGGTTAGAGGAGCAGTTGGTCAACCTTAACAGGTTAGTGCTGAAGCTGCTGGCAACAGATGAACAGAGAGCCTCTCAGCTTAATCAGCTGATGGAGCTTAATGCATCCCAAGCGCAAAGGATAGAGGCCCAGAGCTAAGAGATTACTGAACTGAGAGAGATGCATACATCCTCAATACAGAGGTACAAGATTTAGAGGCCCAGAACAAGAAGCTTATGCTGAGACTGAAGGGACCCAAAGATGAGCCCCTGAAGATCCAAGAAGGAGATGGAGATGATGGTGATGACGATGACAGTGATGATGATGAGGATGATGACTGTGATGATCAGGGGGATGACACTGATAAAGGTGATAATGTTGATCATGATGATGATGATGACGAAGGAGATGCAGCTGCATCTATATCAGCTCAAGGTCAAGAGAGGCGCACAAAGAAAAATCAAGACCAAGGAGCCCCATCACCTTCTCCTGATCCTACTGACACACCAACTATTCAAGACAAGAGTAATGCATAGTTGTTTATGTTATTTAAACTATGTGTATTTAATATTGTATCTAATTAATGTAATTAATATTTATGGTTATTATTAATGTTTACTGTTCTGTTTGTTGATTAAATGATTGATGTGTTACATGTTTTAAATCAAACAGATCCTAATTTTCAAGGAGATGAATATGATGTTGCTCCCCTCCAACAGATCAAGACTCGACTCACAATGAGTCTTGATCTGCAGGGGATCGTCAGGAGATTGGTGAATTACACTCCTGAAGAAGGAGAAATAATTCATGATCTCACCGATGAGCAACTGGCTGAAATATTTCGACTCAATCCTGATGAGATTGTAAAAGACGCTCCAAATGTTGAAGGAGACAGTGATGACGACCTGAAGGACATCGATGAAATAGAGATCGAGGATGTCACAACAGCTAAGTATCCAGAGTATGCTGACAAAGAGGGAAATGTGGTCCCCAATTTGGTGATTCCCTAGTCAGTGATACATTTGATATACTGGATCAGATGGAGCAAGAGACTGAGAAGGTTGAAGAACAAGCCCAAGCCTCAAATGTCGATGTTGATATCAGAAAGGCTGAATGGGCTGCATGTATTGACGAGATCCGAGCACAACGCTCTGCTCCCAAACCAAATGTCTACACCAAGATCTACAAAGTAAAGAAACATCAAAAGGTGTCAGGCAAGATTATCGCGTGGGCTCATTCTGATGATCTTAATGTATACGCGATAAAGCGAGAGATGGGTATCGAGTACTTTAGATTCCCGTATGATCTAAAGTCTCTACCTGGTTTTGAGCTCAACCAGCTGGCTAAACTGAAGTTACTATATGCTGACCCGAGGAAGATGTCAGGCTGGTTTGAAGCTGCCCTGTAGAAAGAGTACCACACCAGGTGGGTCAACTTCAAACCTCAACAACCTACGAGGTATATCAGACGTTCTGAAGTTGATCCTATAACTAGAAAGCCAAAGATAGTGCTAAAGTGGAGTCCCCCAAGAACAATGTCAAGAATCCCTCTCAGGGAAATGCCACAGGACTTCACTCCACACTTTAAATGGTGGTACTATGATTGGAGAACAAGGGAGGCGGTCATAGCTCTGAACAAAGAGGGCAAAATGGATACTATCAGGGTATTTGATCCAATGTGGCTTACAACCTGTCTGCTGATGATGTACACACATTATACAAGTGGCCACTGTTCTATGACACGCAAGATATTGTACAAGCCCTCCAATTCCAAAATGTGATACGACTCTGCTTTGCATTTGAGATACATGCAAGAGTCACAAGAGAGGAGAGGTACAAGAAGTACGAAGAGGTTATGAAGAAGGTAAGACAATAGATGAATCTAGGTTCAAGGGGAGTTTGTTGATACATGTGTCCCTAGTTTCTGATCTTAATGTAATATCTTTGTATTGTCTTACACTTATGTAATTGTAATTGTACGGGCACTTAATGAAATACAAATGTTTGGTTGTGTTTATAATGTTTAATATTTCATTAATGAGTTGTTTAACGCATATTGACTTGATTATATAGGTTTGTGAGTCTTTGTAGTCTTATGCATGATGTTATAATATTGAATAGACTCAAATTGGTGAAGTGAACTTCTCATGCGTATGAATGGCCACGCGACTGAGTGTCCATGCGCCTAAATAGTTCATACGCCTGAACAACTTCATGCGTTTGACTCAGTCGCAGGACTGAACACTTAGTTGTGCGAATGGATTAACCGCATGGCTCAATCGCATGAATGAACCATGCTAATGGTTCAGTCGCCCGAATGAGCAACCCTAACCTATAAATACCACCTAAATCGTGGAAAAATGAAAGCATTGAATCCACTTCGACTCCAGACGTACCCTAGCCATCCAGAAGCCTCTAAGTTTGTACTCCAAGTTCATAGAACGCTGTAGATCGATTCTCAATCGATTCTTGACGTTAGATTCAATTCGTTATTGTGTCTACGTGCGTTCTCACTGATTGGATCGCCAACCAAATAGGATTCCGCACTATTTGGTTTGGTTTAACACGTTAATCAGTTGGTGTTTGGTCAAATACCAGATCCTAACAAGGGCTAAACTTGATCTTAGATTAGTTGTAAGTTGTTCAGGATAAGCACTCTAATCATAGCCGTCTTCGATGCTTACAACAAGAGCTTTCTTTGGCTCTTCAGTTGATTTTGATTCATATTTAAGTTCAACTAAGGGAAGGCTTTGATAAGGCTTTTGGAATGTGTTCTGAGTTGTTGTTGGTATCTTTGACTGCTAGAACTAGCTTAACCATTTCCACCTTGATTTCTAGGAGCTTTACATACCCTTGAGAAATGACCATAATGCCTAGAATTCTCAAGTTTAAAAAACATCTACATTGTCTTCAAGCTTCCAAAAATTGGTAAAACACCAAATTCAAAAATGCCTAAAAAGTGCTAAGCATCCAATTCAGAAATGCGTAAACACTTAAGCATATTTCAGATGATTTTAACACTTCAAGCATCTAATTCACTATCTTCGTAACAACCAGATCTTATCAATTTCTTCAAATGGTGTTTAATTGATCTAAACACTTCCAATTAGGTAGTATAGACCAATGAACAATCTCAATCATAATTTCTCTCAATTAAGAACAACAAATCTGTTTTTCAGATTGAATTTGAGTCCGAACTGAAGAACACTTTTCACACATAAATCTGATGAGAATTCAGATCTAAATGGATTAAACACCAATAATGATTCAATTCATGTTTCTACTAATGAAAAATGTTAGGATCAGTGATCTACGTTTGATTGATTAGAGAGTATTGCAGCGGAAATCAAATAAAGAATTAGATAATTCACAAGAACACAGTTGATATTCAAAGTGAGAACAAACGATTATAGAAAGAGATCTGCAAATCAAAGATTTCATTCAATACGTGCTTTCGTGGTGGCAAAATGTCACACTTACAATCAGGTCAATCATCCCTTATATAGGAATGTCGTGGTGGAACATTCCTTATATAGGAGATGTGACGTCTGTTGATGTCACTTGATAGTGACATCTAACTGAATTATTCAAACTACTGAAAGTTAACACAACTACTGAAGATGTCAAAATAGCTGACATCTTCTTACAAAAATACTAAGTGTTAACTATCACTACAACTGCTGAAAAGAAACTACTGAAACTACAACGACTGAAGAACATGCTCTTCAGTCGTTTTACAAATACTGACACAAAAAGAAAACTACTGAAAGGAAACCATCACAACAACTGAAGAATGCTTCTTCAGCTGTTGTAACAAACTCTGAGGGCTTCAGTACTTGTACTTGAACTTTAGTTGTTGTCATCAGCTAATGTCTTCAGTCTTTGTACTTTAGCTGTTGATCTTCAGTACTTTAGTCTTCAGCTGTTGATCTTCAGACTTTGGTCTTCAGCTGTTGAAGTCTTCAATACTTTAGTCTTCAGCTGTTGAAGTCTTCAGTACTTTAGTCTTCAGCTGTTGATCTTCAGTCTTTGGTCTTCAGCTGTTGAAGACTTCAGTACTTTAGTCTTTAGCTGTTGAAGTCTTGAGACTTTGTCAAATAGCTGATCAAGTCTTCAGTGGTTGTTGTGATGTCTATAAGCAAATTCATCAAGTCTTCACCTGTTTCCCATTTTTTAGTTCCACAGTTGTTATTACTCTGTAAGCAAATTCATCAGGGTGATTACCCTCTAAGAACAACTGGAGCTTATTCTTTCTAACTTCCTCAAGCCTCTTATATACTAACCCCTTTTTCACCATTTTATTTTCCAGCATCTTTTGTGGGGTCAGGTTAGCTTTATAGGCTTTCTTGAAGTCGTCTAGGATTACCGAGGGTGATACTACAAAGACCAGTGAGATCACTTCATCTACAATCTTCTTTACTTGGCTAATGTCTCTCTGTGGAATGTTTTTCTTGTGAATCCTATGAGACACCCTGGGATCAGGCCAAATCCTCACTCTCTCCTTTTGATATTGAAATGTATGTTTAAGAGTGTATAACCTGAGAGCATGCTTCTTCATGTTGATGATTGAAGATGTGGCAGCATATGCTTTGTCAACCCTCCTCAACAATTCCTCATCATGTTGTTTATGAAGCTCTTCTTCTTCTAGCTTCACTTTCACAATTTGTCTTTGAGTTTCAGGAGTAATTGTTGGGAGGTGACTTGTGGCCTTAGGCAACTGTATAACAGCTGAGAGTGGCAGCCTATCTTCATCTTCATCATTATCTTTGTCACCTTCTTCTAGCCTCAGTACCCTTCTCTTCCTCTTCTGGGGTACTTCATCGACTACTGGTTTTGTGGGTAAGGGAATTGGTTTAGTGGGTTGTGGTTGTGGTGGTTTTGGTGTGGGAATGTTGACAGGCTGTTCTAGCATTCTGGATGTGAGGTCGGCTTCGGATTGCTTGAATAGTTCAGTCCTGCTCCGAGCACCAGCTTCATTTAAGGCTTCAATAACCAATCCTTTGGTGTATACTTCAGACGAACAGATCTTGTGTGGTTATTGCCAAGATGCTATCCCTGGACCATGCCTTGATCTCAAGCAATGATCTACCAAGATATTTCGCTATGAATCTGATCATGATTTCTAGCCTTTCCCTTTCCAACACATCATAACTTGCACATCTAGCTTGGATTTCTTCAATCTCTAGTCTTCTGATTTTTGAGTCAAGTTTTTCAGTGTCGTGTCCTTGCCTAAACAACTGATCAATGATGTTATCCATTGATCGGCTGTGTTCGGCATCAGCCTTCTTCACCATTGTCTCCAAGTCAGTCTCCTTCTCATTCTTCCTTTTCTTGTATGTGACATGAAAGTCTTTAGTACTTTCAGTCACCTTCTCCATGTCAGCATCCTTCACCTTCTCCTTCTCAGTTTCTTTCCTATCTGCAATCCTCTTTCTTTTTGCTTTCACTGACTGAATCTCCCCCTTTTTGGTTGCATTGGTTGCAAGGGGTTGATTGTCAGAAAGCCTTTTGCTCATAGCATCCTCTATCAAGGGTTGTATAACTGAGGGAAGCCTCTCATCAAGGGTTTTAAGCACCATATCAGTGATAGTTGATGTGACGAGAGGTATGGAATGTTGAAAGATAGCAGCTATTTGCTCAGGGGGTTCTGTCCCTGAGAAATAGTGCCAGAAGCAGAGGCAGGTGGCTGAGTGTTTTGGAGTGGCACAATGTATGGGAGACCTTCAGAGGAAGGTGCCATCTGTGGGTTTTGAGGGGTAGATGGTCTTTGATCCTGAGAAATTTTGGCAAGCAGCTCTTTGAGTCTGCTCACCTCATCCTCGAGGATGGTGTTTTGGGCTAAAACATCATAAAAGAAGCCCAGGTCATCATCACTGTTTACTGAGTCACCTGACCTCCTGATAGAATCAGGATGAACATGCTCTAAGTGTAGATCAGTAGTAGCATGTGCCCCTTGGTCATGGTACTGGGGACTTCCTGCCTCAGGACCATGTCCTTCATCAGCAGTTGCCTCTGGTGAGGTCTTATGAATGTTACCAACTTCAGCCTGATCATATGCTGAAGCAGGAGAAGTGGCACCCTCACCAGAAATTTGAATCTCTGTTTCTACAGTGGGAGATTGAATATGGTAACCCCTGTGCTGTGGGGTGTTAGAAGCACGTTGGTCCTCCCCCTCAATGGTTGAGGCCATCCCAGTTTTGATTGGTATCTGGGGAGGAGGTGAGGATGCAACCGAGTCAGCACTTTGGCAATTATGATGGTAGGACTTTGGGGGGCGGTTGCAGTGGGAGAGGGTGTGACGGCAGTATGCACCCGGGGAGAGTGGTGCGTTTCAATGGCAACCTCCTCAAGTGAGGAAGGTTCCAGATGTATAGGTGCCCCAGAGTGGTTGCTACAGGCTCCTGTTGAGAGGAAACCTGAGCGGTTGAGGGTGAGTGAGTACGTGTATCTACTGGGGGTTTTACCAGTAGATATAACCTACGTTTGTGTTGCAGGGGCATCCTCAGGGGACTCATTTCCCTGAGTAGCCTTTTTGGCTTTCTTGTATTTGGGTTTGGTGGGGACAATGGATTTGGAGGTGGTGGCTGTGGGTTCCAGCTGCGTGGGTTTGCACAGTTTGGCAGCCAGTTTGAGTGACTGGTCTGAGTTGTGCCTGGAGTATACTTCGGGCAATACAGCGTGGCAGGGATTCCAAGGCCAACAAGTCCCTCAGCTTTCAGGTGGTTTACTATAATGGCCATTAGGAACCGAGGATATAATATCCATCGGTTAGCTATAGGCTTGGAGGCCATATCCTTGAGTTCAAGAAATAATATTTCAGAAAAATTTAAGCTTTGTTGGTCAAGGATAGAGAATAATACCTGCTGCCACCTTGTCGACATTTGATCCCAAGAAGAAGTCTTAGGAGCTAAGCATACATTCACCATGTGAAAAATTAGTCGTTCCGCATCATGGAAATGCTTCTTCAGGATGGTAGAGGCACTAAGGTTACCCTGGTATCCATGTTGGTCAAATGATAGATCAGTGGTGCCCTTTGGATACCCAATGGGGAAAGTGGCATCATCCAGTTGTAGGGTTTGGCGAAGGATTTCTGGAGTGATGACCACCTGACGATTGTTGACGAACGACTGGAGAGAGTTGGTGTCATTCTCCCCAGTGATGAGGGTGACGTTCGTCCAGAACTGATGGAGGGATTTGGCATGAATGGTAGGATTTAGAAGGAAAGCCATTTTGTATGGAGAGTTGATCATTAGATCAATGGCATTATCAAACTTTGTCCAGAAGGGTGATTTGGTAAGGTAAGCAACATAGTTATGTCGTGGTTTAAGCTTCATGTTCGCCATTGATGTGAGAGAAGGTTCTGAGTTTTTGAACATTAGGTTTGAGATGATGAAGCTCTGTAAGACAAGGTATTTATAGGGTATGGTTTATAAAGCAACTGAAGGGTTTGGTATGAGTCATCAGTAGTTTTTTAAGCGACTGATGACGTGGTATTAACCTTCAGAGGTTGAACAGCTGAAGCCTTGGTTTTAGTCATCAGTAGTTATAAACTACTAAAGACCATGGTTTTAGCTTTAGATGTTGGAAACAACTAATAAGTTGTTAGTCATCAGTAGTTATGAAACTACTGAAGACATGGTTTTGTCATCAGTTGTTGTAAACAGCTGACGACGTGGTATTAGTCATCAATAGTTGTGAAACTACTGAGACATGTTTTTGCCATCAGTTGTTTAAGATGAAGCAGCAGTTTTAGAAACAACTGAAGAGAAAATTCTCATCAAGTTTTCGTCAATTCATAGCCTTTTCCGTTGTTCATACTGTCCTCAACACTTACTTCAGTCTTTTTGGCTGTTTTTCAGTTGTTTCATAGACGTCAGTACTTATCTGTTTGTACTTATATCAGTAGTTATGACTGTATCAGTTCTTGTAACAGAATCAGTACTTATTTGTGATATGGTTACAATGATCATCAGTACTTATTTACTGAGATCATCAGTAGTTATCACCTATTCTAGCTGCAGCATACCAAACCTTAACACTAGGTTTTGGAAAGTTGACTATCCAAAGGCTTAGTAAAAGTGTCTGCAAGCTCATCACACTAGGCACAAACTTTGGATCAATCAGACCGTTTTCAAAACAGACCCTAATAAAATGATGTCTGATCTCTATATGTTTGGTCCTAGAGTGCTGGACAGGATTCTTGATAATGCAAAGAGCTGAAGCACTGTCCATTAATAATGGAGTCTTAGTCTCTGTAATGCCATAATCCAAAGTTGGTTCTGAGCCAGAGTACCTGAGAAGTACAGCTTGCAGCAGCAATGTACTCTGCTTCAGTAGTGGATGTAGCAACAGATGTTTGTTTCTTACTCTGCCAAGAAATCAAACAGTTGCCTAGAAATTGACATCCACAAGAAGTTGACTTCTGGTTAACTTACACCCTGCATAGTCACTATCAGAAAAAGCAACCAATTTGCAAGAGTGTCCAGTGAATACCATAAACCTAGAGATTGTGTACCTTGCAGATATCTAAATCCTTTTGACTGCAATCAAGTGAGACTCTTTAGGAGCAGCCTGAAATCTAGCACAAACACACGTTGCAAACATGATATCTGGTCTAGAAGTTTTAAGTACATTAAGGACCCAATCATACATCTGTAAAGTGTTTCATCAATAGCTTACCTTTCTGATCCGCATCCAGTTGTGTGGTGTTGCACATGGGAGTAGAACAGGGCTTACAATTTTGTACATCAAACTTATTCAAAAGATCTTTTGTATATTTAGACTGATGAATGAAAGTCCCATCAGCCTTTTGTTTGATTTGCAATCCTAGGAAGAACTGTAATTCTCCCATTGCACTCATTTCAAACTCTTATGCATTAAATTGGTAAAGTCATCACACAACTGGGGATTAGAGGATGCAAAATAATATCATCAACATAAATTTGAACAAGTAGCTTATGCTAATCCACCTTCTTATGAATAAAGTTTTATCTATGGAGCCTCTAGTGAAATTATTTTGAAGAAGAAAATTTGATAGTGTCTCATACCAGGCTCTAGGAGCTTGTTTCAACCCATAAAAAGCCTTATCAAGCTTGTATACCCAATCTGGATGTTTATTATCCTCAAAACCTGGTGGTTGACACACATAAACCTCTTCTTTTATTTTACCATATAAAAATGCACTTTTAACATCCATTTGAAAAACTTTAAATTGTGAAATGCAGCATAGGCTAAGACAATCTAATTTCCTCCAGTCTGGCTACAGGGCAAAGGTCTCATCATAATCAATACCTTCTTCTTGTGAAAACCCCTGAACAACCAGTCTGGCCTTGTTCTTAACAATAAGCCCATTTTCATATGTTTTTGTTCCTAAACACCCATTTAGTGCCTATTGCACACTTACCTAGGAGTAGAGGAACCAGTTCCCACACTTGCTATTTCTTGAACTGAAGTAGCTCAAGTTGCATGGCTTCCACCCATCCATTTTCTCTCAAAGCAACATGATAGTTCTTTGGCTCTTGCTGACTGATGAAGAGAGCATAGAAGCACAAGTTAGACAATTGACTTCTGGTTGAGACGCCAGCATTGATACCACCAATGATTTGAGACATGGGGTGATTCTTCAGCTCTTGGTGCACAATAAGATCAGTGCAAGTGTTTGTAGCCGGTTCAGCATCAGCAGATGTTGATTCAGATTCTTGAAACCAAGTATTAGATGGCAAATCAAACGATGTAGAGAATCAGAAATCTCATCAGCATTTGTTGTGGATGGAGCTGCTGAAGGTACAGAACATCAAGTTTAGCAGACTCAGGCAGTTGGTCACTGAACTTGAAAAGGTGAGTACTGATATCATCATCATCTTCAGTACCACCAGGTGGAAGACTTGCTGCAGAAGATGATTTATCCACATGATCTGCAACAGCTGGAGTTTGAAAGGAGCATATTGCAGTATGTCCAGATCAAACAACTCCACAGGGTTTTGTGGAATTTTATCCTTAGGAGATTCATTGAATTTCACATGCAAGGTTTCTTCAACTATCTTTGTTCTGCAGTTGAAGACTCTGTAAGCCTTGCAAGTGGATGAATAACCTACAAAATACCCTGCATCCACCTTAGGATCAAATTTGTGGAGTTGACCCTTTGTGTTGAGAATGAAACAAGGACATCCAAAGGCTCTGAAGAATGAAATCAAAGGAGCCAAATGATGTAGAGCTTCATATGGAGTCTTCATCAACCTCTGATTTACTAACACTCTATTCTGCACATAGCAAGCTGTATTGACAGCTTCAGCCCAAAAGGTCAAAGGCAAACCAGAGTTAGCCAACATGGACCTTGCAGCTTCAATTAAAGTCCTGTTCTTTCTCTCCACACTACTCCATTTTGTTCTGGAGTCCTTGGGATGCTAAACTGCCTTTTGATTCCTTTTGAAAGATAAAAATCATCAAGTGTATGGTTTCTGAATTCAGTACCATTTTCACTCCTTATACATTGACTGATAGGAAATACTGCTTCTCAACAATACAGCACAAAGTTTATAATCTTCTGAGCAACCTCATCCTTTGAATGTAGAAAGAAAGTCCATACAAATCTGGAGTAATCATCCACAATTACCAGACAGTATTTCTTCTTTGCCATGCTTATCACCTCTCACAAGACCAAATAGATCCATGTGCAGTAACTGCAAGCAGGCATGGGCTTAGGTTCTTCAATGGGAGGGAATGAGACTTTGTGCTGTTTTCCTCTCAAACAAGCAGTGCAGGCTTCATCACAGTGGAACTCCTTTGTTGATAAACCTCTCACTAAACAATTGTGGATCAGCTGATTCATGTTTCTGAGATTGACATGACCCAGCCTTCTATGCCATAGTTTAGATTCCTGAAGAGAGGCTTTGGAGAACAGGCATGGATGACCCTTCAAATCAATCTTCGTTGACAAATCCAAGGCATACAATCTTCCGATCCTGTTGGCCTTCAGGAGAGTATGTTCATCCATTACCTTCTCAATCAGCCTCAGAACTTGGGAAGACAGAATCCTACAGTTTTGGCTTGTGAAAAGTGCAACATGCCCTTTATCACACATCTGACTGACACTCAGCAGATTATACTTGAGATTCTCCACATGGTTGACATCATCAAACCGGATTTGTCCATTAGACACATATCCTTTCCCAATGATGTACCTTTGGCATCATTTCCAAATGAACAAATCCTTCTTTCCTTGAGAGTAGTCATTAAGAAGAGAACTACTCCCAGTCATATGCATAGATCCTCCACTATCCACATACCAGATGCTCCTTTGGCATGTTGAAGAACCCTGCATAAAGAAAACTAGTTAGATTTTGAGACCCAAACCTTTTTGGTTTTGGTCTATTTTCATCAACAGATGCAACCATAACTTGTTTCTTATGATTAACAGCTGAAGAAGGAGATGGTGCTGAAATGGATTCCTTAGATTTGGGCTTGAATGCCTTTTCATTATTTGATCACAGGTGCATCTAATTGGTTAACTCTCCCCAACAAATGCTGAACCATTATAACAAGTTGTGTCTGATTTGTAGCCAAAGCTTTCAGCTCTTGTGACATATGAGTACTTTGTTTTGATGAGTTCCTATGATCCACCATTTCCTCCTTAAAATAACAGACTTGTCTGATGTTTATCATGAGGAGCACCATCAGCTGTTTTGTGATGAACCTTATCCTTCTTTTTGAATTTGTTTGAAGGCTTGGTTTATCACAATGGAATGATTGCGGTACAAACTTGGTCTCAAACTCAGTTTTCATTTCATCCACCTGGATTTTAATGAGCTTATCTCTGTTGAGTTTGGAACCCTTTCTGTACCAACATTCATCAGAAAGATGATTGAATTTACCACATATTTCACATGGCTTATTCTTCATCTTGGATTGATCAACTGCTGATGAGGAAACTACTGAAGGTGTGCTCTTCAGAACTTTCCTCCTTTTAGTAATTTTGTTCAGTACTAAAGAATTTGTAACAACTGAAGAGTTGTTCTTCAGCTTTTCATTGTCAGCAGTTGTTAATCCATTTATTTCAGCTGATTTGAAATGCTTTTCAGTTGTTGTAACTTGCCCTTCAGTAATTAAGTTACTTTGAGGGACAACATCTGAAATACTCAGCTTCATGTGCTTATCAGTAGTTAACCCATCAGCCAATTGACTTGCTGAGGTATCAACCCTTATTTCATCTTGTGATTTTGGGAGATCACTTGTGGATGATGCACATGATAATGTGGTTTGGAGATTACTATCACTTTCAGATTTTACTATTGGTTTTGGAGTAAAATCTGTTGGAGGTGCAATATGGTTATAACCAATTCCAAACTTCACATTTGAAGCATATTGCTTACTGAGCAGCATTTCAAATCCCTTGCAGGATGACACCCAGCGATCACACTCAACTTGGGTAACTGGAAGTTTTTCTTTGAGTTCCTTATGGTTCTCAAGAATGACCTCTAGCTTAGCCTTTTCGTCATTTAATTGGCATTTAAGCTTATAAATCTCATCATCTTTGTCCTTAAGGACAGACTCATATTCAGCTTTTTTTGGAAATAGTTTGCTCAAGCTCTAAATTTTGATTAATTACAGCTACATTTGCTTCTCTACTAGAAACAAATGCATCTATGCAAGGTTCAGAACAAATCTTGGCCTTAGCCTCAGAAGATACCTAGGTTACCTGTGAAGAAGATGCATTGGAGCATGACCCCTCAGTAGATTCCAGGGCCATGAGAGCTAGATTTGCAAAAGGATGTTCACCACCATGTTGACCATCACCAGTAAATAATTGCTCAGTACCAGAGAGATCATCTGGTAAACTACTCCAGTCAACATTACCAGGGGTGAAAAAGCTATAATGAGGTTGTGATTGAGATGGTAGAGGCTCAGGTAATGCTTGTGGTTGTTGTGCAGTAGGAACTTGAACTGGATTTGGCTGAGGCATGTAATAGCAGGGATATGGATATGACATTGGACCCTGAGGGACAAAATATGCAGGTGAAACAGGTTGTGAATGATGACTAGAACTAGCAGGTGTTGCCCCCTGTTTTGTGGACTAGTGCTTGGAAAAGTCACAAAGATGCAGAGGAGTTAGATCCAGATGATCTACACTCTCTTGCAAAGTTTCCAAGCCTTTGGCATTTGTGACACCTCAACTTACTCTTGTCAAAACCAACTTTGGTTTTGCCAGAGAGTCTGGAAATTTCCTGCCAGTCCTCTTGTAGAACTTCTGAGATCTGATATTAATCAAGGCCATTTGGCTCAGAATATCCATCTCTTCTAGATCATCATCAGCTATTCCTTTCAAATCATCCATGATAAAACATAAATTGTCACTATTACAGCCTAAGTGACTATCAACACCAACGAAGCATGATCTGAACTGTTTGAAGAGAAATCTATATGCTCATCATAATTACTTCAGATGCAGCATATTCTGACTCATGACCAACCAAGGCAGCGTTCCCTGGTACAAAGTCATCAGTGAGCTTTCCTGATGATGCCAGTTTTCCTTTTCTGCTCTATCTCGGTCTCAAATGTAAGGAGTTTCCCATGAAGTTGGGTGAGAGATAGTTTGTCCAGATTTGCACTGGAGCGTAGGACAATAGTGTATGTGTCCCATCTGTCACAGGATCTAAGGAATCTGTTGTTCATCTGGCTATTGGTATATTCATGTTTGACCATTTTTAGCTCAGAGATCAAACAGGAAAAATGCTCAAACTGTTGAGTCAGTGTCTCACCCTTCCTATGAGAAAATGTTTCATATTGTTGGGCAAGGATTTCTCTGTTGTTTGCTAAGACCTCACAGTTCCACCGAATTGTTCCTTCAGTGCATTTCAGAGGTCATGAGCAGTTTCATGATGCATAAGCCCTGAATAGTTCATTCGGCAGTGCCATGCCAGAATTCATGGGCTTTAGCATCAATCTCAAACAGTTTCCGATCTTCATCTGAGTATGTTCCTTCTTCTTCGGAACCATTTGATTGGTTTCCGGATTGTTCACCATAGGCATATGTGGACCATGTACCACCGATGTCCAACAACCTGAACTGTTAACAGACAGGTGATGAAGCATTCTCGTTGCCATATGTTATACTCAGTCCTAACCAGCATCGGAGGCTTGGTTGAAGAACCGTGGTATTGTGAGGGTCATTAGAAGGAGTAGTCATTCTCAGATTCAACCAAAATCAATTATGTTTTAACAGATTTAGAACAAAACACAACAGACCAAATTGAACCAAGAGAAACAGAAAGCAATAAAACGAAAGTAGCAGAAATTCAATTTAACTATAACCGATTCTTGCAAATGCTAATTCAATCAAATACAAATATCGATTAGCAGTTTCAATGATCAATTGTTAGATCGATCAATGATTAACTAGCTCTGATACCAATTGTTAGGATCAGTGATCTACGTTTGATTGATTAGAGAGTATTGCAGTGGAAAACAAATAAAGAATTAGACAATTCACAAGAACACAGTTGATATTCAAAGTGAGAACAAACGATTATAGAAAGAATTATGCAAATCAAAGATTTCATTCAATACGTGCTTTCGTGGTGGCAAAATGTCACACTTACAATCAGGTAAATCATCCCTTATATAGGAATGTCGTGGTGGAACATTCCTTATATAGCTGATGTGACGTCTGCTGATGTCACTTGATAGTGACATCTAACAGAATTATTCAAACTACTAAAAGTTAACACAACTACTGAAGATGTCAAAACAGCTGATATCTTCTTACAAAAATCCTAAGTGTTAACTATCACTACAACTACTGAAAAGAAACTACTGAAACTACAACGACTGAAGAACATGCTCTTCAGTCGTTTTACAAATACTGAAACAAAAAGAAAACCACTGAAAGGAAACCATCACAACAACTGAAGAATGCTTCTTCAGTGTTGTAACAAACTCTGAGGGCTTCAATACTTGTACTTGAACTTCAGCTGTTGTCATCAGCTGATGTCTTCAGTCTTTGTACTTCAGCTATTGATCTTCAGTACTTTAGTCTTCAGCTGTTGATCTTCAGACTTTGGTCTTCAGCTGTTGAATCTTCAGTACTTTAGTCTTTAGCTGTTGAAGTCTTCAGTACTTTAGTCTTCAGCTTGATCTTCAGACTTTGGTCTTCAGCTGTTGAAGTCTTCAGTACTTTAGTCTTCAGCTGTTGAAGTCTTCAGACTTTGTCAAACAGCTGATCAAGTCTTCAGCAGTTGTTGTGATGTCTGTGGGACTTAGAGGTTTTTCTGATCAGGCTCATTGGTTCTTTTGGTCCAACAAAAAACATTTGAATTCAAGAATTAATTGATCAAATTGATATCAATCACAAATTTAAATGATTCATAGAGCTCAAAATGTCGATAATAAGCTCTAATCATGAAACCGAATGCTCTATTACCATTTGATAGGTTCAAATGGATCGATGTGTGATGTTATTGTAATGCAATGATTAATTATATACAAAGTAATAAAACACACAAGTAATTACTTCAAAGGTTCATAGTTTCATTGATAGTAAAAGCAAATGGATACAATGTGCAATGATGAATAAAGGTTCTAACCAAAGTTCTGACCACCTGCAAAATACATACAATATCATATTTATACTATAAAGATAAAAAAGGATGATATATTACAAATAAGTGCCTACACTATGTCAAAAACAAAATGACAAATGCTATTCTTCAAAAGAGCTCCAACAGAGAAGGGCAAGAAATGTTGCTAGTCTAGATCTACGTGGATGATATCATCTTTGGATCAACAAACAAGAAACTTTGTAAGGGTTTTGAAGACCTTATGCATTCCAAATTTATGAGTGCTATGGGTGAACTTACATTCTTCTTAGGATTGCAAGTACAAAAAACAACAGATAGAATCTCATCAATCAATCAAAATATGTAGAAAACATGTTGAAGAAATTTCATTTTGCAGATTGTCAGTCTATTAGAACTCCTATTGATACAAAAACCAAGATAGGTGTAGATTTAGATGGCAAACCAATGAATTAGACTCATTATCAATCAACGATTGGGTCACTCATGTATCTAACTACAAGCAGACCTGACAAAATGTTTGGTGTATGTGTTTGTGCCAAATATCAAATAGATCCCAAGGAATCACATGTAAATGCTCTCAAGGGGATATTAAGTTATCTCAAGGGCAAGCCTAAACTTGGATTATGGTATCCAAAGGAATGGGATTTCAATCTCTATGCCTACATAGATAGCGACTACGTGGGATGCAACTTTAATAAGAAGTCCACTTCTGGGGGATGCAAATTCTCTATGCTAATTGGTCTCCTGGTAGTGCAAGAAGTAGACAAAAGTGTACGTTTCAATAAAAGAAGCTGAGTACATAGAAGCATCAGCTTGTTGCTCTCAAGTTCTCTAGATTCGAAACCCAATGCTTGATTATGGTTTTAACTTCCTGCACACACCAATTCACATTGACAACACAACTGCCATGTTCATAACAAACAATCTAGTTCAGGACTCAAAAACCAAACACATTGAAATTAGATGTCCCTTTTTAAGAGGTTGTGCTGAAAAAGTGTTATTCAAGTTCATACAGGTCCACACAAACAATCAATTAGCTGATTTGTTCACTTAGGCATTTGATCCTAGTCGGTTTCAATTCTTAGTCCAATCAATTGGCGTGATTAACCTTGAGTAAAAATTAAAATTTACAAAAACATACAAACATTATAAAAATTAAAAAAAGAAGTTATTTTATTGAATAATATGATTAAAAAAATTAAAATTGTTATATCATTCAATATGCATATTTCAAAATTTCAAAAACTAACATGACTTATCTGATATGCGGGTAGGCTTAGCTTGGAAAAGAAGATACATGTTATGATGAACCAAGACTCACATTCAACTATAGAGCACTCATCTTAGAGTATAAGTAAGTATTATCTTATCTAAGTGTATATGTGTGTAGTAACCTAAACACCCTAGGTAATGATGCCTTATGAATCTCATTCACCCATATCAGTTTCTCCTTTGTTTTGTTGAGCAAAGATTTGGAGAAATAGGCACATAGTGCTGATCTCATGATGCAAAAAGATTCCCAATATGAAACACATCCAACCTGGATGAATTAAAAAAGACTACATTTCTTTTGAATGAATAAAAAGAATCCTAACGTGGATCACCTTCCAAAGCGAAGTGAAAAAAGAATCCTAATATGGATCAAATAAATTAAAGGATCAAAGTAAAAGAATCTCAATGAGGATCCAGCTACCTCAACAAAATGAGAGTTCATAATTTAAATGACCTGGACATGTAAGTTGTGAAAAAGTTCTACCATGCATTTCATGCGGGTTTTTGATCTTGCCTTGCTTTTGAGTGTGAGGTACATGTTGTACAATCAATTCACCAAAATCATGATGAAGATCACAAGCATCAAAATATTAACAAAGCATGAGTTTAAAAGGACAAACATAACTACAATCAATATGTTCATGATTATATCTATTTTACTAACAATTGCTTGCACTTGTGAAATGTAAGATTGATATGATCCAAGTAAGGTATACTTCCTCTTCATATATGATATGAAAATAAAAAAATTACAAAAACATTTTTCCTTTTTAAATTTATAAATCTTTAAAGTTTATATCCCATATGGATAATTAAGTTTTAATTATTATAAACAGTTGTTGCTTTTCATATATATATATATAAAATCAGAAAAATGACTGTGTTAGTTTGGAAGTTATACTATAGTATCTTAGTATATGCGAATACTTAGAAGCACAAAAGTCCAAGATCAGACAAAACTAGGATATTTGTATCACACCAAATGTACAATTCAATCTCGTTAGGGATCGTGTACTTGACGATGTACTAATTGATTAACGGGTATACCGAACCAAATAATGCGGAATCCTTTTTGATTGGCGATCAAATTAGTGAGAGTGCACGTAGAAACAACTATGTATTGAATGTAATGTTCAGAATCGATTTGGAATCAATCTACTGCGATTTGTGAACTTGGAGTATGATCTTAGAGGTCTCTAGACGGCTAGGGTATGTCTGGAGTCGAATGTATATTCCTTACGTTTTCCACGAATTAAGTGGTATTTATAGGTTAGGGTTACTCATTCGTGCGACTGAACCATTCGCATGGTTCATTCGTGCGATTGAGACATGCGGTTGATCTATTCGCACGATCGAGTGTTCAGTCGTGCGACTGAGTCAGTTGCATGAAGTTGTTTAGGCGTATGGACTATTTAGGCGCATGGACACTCAGTCGCATAGCCATTCGGACGCATGACCACTATTGGGGTGCATGGTCTAGTCGGACGCATGAGAACTTCACTTAACCAAGTTTGAATGTATTCATTATTGTAACATTATGCATTATCAATTCAAACAATCACAAACCTATATAATCTAGTCAATATGCGTTACACAACACATTAATGAAATATTAAACATTATAAATCTTAACCAAACATTACCATTTCATTAAATACCCAAGCATTACATAAGTGTAAGACATTCAAGACATATTACATTAGATCCAAATCTAGGTACATATATATCAACAAACTCCCCCTTGGACCTATATCTATCTATCGTCTTACCTTCTTCATAACCTCCTAATACTTCTTGTACTTTTCCTCTCTTGTGACTCCCGCATGTATTTCCAACGCAAAGTAGAGTCGTATCACATTTTGGATCTGGAGGGCTTGTACAATATCCTGCGTATCATAGAACAGTGTCCACTTGTATAGATTGTAGACGTCATCAGCTGACAAGTTGATAAGCCACATCGGGTCGAATACCCTGATAGTATCCATTTTGCCCTCTTTGTTCAGAACTATTATAGCTTCCCCTATTCTCCAATCATAGTACCACCATTTGAAGTGAGGAGTGAAGTACTAAGCATCTCTCGTAGAGGGATCTTTGACATTATTCATGAAGGACTCCACTTCAGCAATATCTTTGGCTTTCCAGTTACGGGATCAACTTCAGAATGTCTGATATACCTCGTAGGTTGTTGAGGTTTGAAGTTGACCCACTTGGTGTAGTACTCTTTCTTCAAGGCAGCCTCAAACCAGCCTGACCTCTTTCGGGTCAGCGTATAATAGCTTCAGTTTAGCCACCTGGTGAGTTCAAACCAGGTAGAGACTTTAGATCATGCGGGAATCTAAAGTACTCATACTTTTCTCTCTCTTCACCGCGTATAGTCTCTACCTTGTGACACCTTGTGATGGTTCAAAATTTCAAAAACTAACATGACTTATCTGATATGCGGGTAGGCTTAGCTTGGTTAAGAAGATACATGTTATGATGAACCAAGACTTATATTCAACTATAGGGCATTCATCTTAGAGTATAAGTAAGTATTATCTTATCTAAGTGTATATGTGTGTAGTAACCTAAACACCCTACGTAATGATGCCTTATGAATCTCATTCACTCATATCAGTTTCTCCTTTGTTTTGTTGAGCAAAGACTTGGAGAAATAGGCATATAGTGCTGATCTCTTGATGCAAAAAGATTCCCAATATGAAACACATTCAACTTAGATGAATTAATAAAGACTACATTTCTTGTGAATGAATAAAATGAATCCTAACGTGGATCACTTTCCAAGTGAAGTGCAAAAATATCCTAATATGGATCAAATAAATTAAAGGATCAAAGTAAAAGAATCCCAATGAGGATCCACCTACCTCAAACAAAATGAGAGTTCATAATTTAATGACTTGGACATGTAAGTTGTGAAAAAGTTCTACCATGCATTCATGCGGGTTTTTGATCTTGCCTTGCTTTTGAGTGTGAGGTACATGTTGAACATCAATTCACCAAAATCATGATGAAGATCATAAGCATCAAAATATTTACAAAGCATGAGTTTAAAAGGACAAACATAACTACATTCAATATGTTCATGATTATATCTATTTTACTAACAATTGCTTGCACTTGTGAAATGTAAGATTGATATGATCCCAAGTAAGGTATACTTCCTCTTCATATACAGATATGAAAATTAAAAAATTACAAAAACTTTTCTTTTTAATTTATAAATCTTTAAATGTTTTTATCCCATATGGATAATTAAGTTTTAATTATTATAAATAGTTGTTGCTTTTTATATATATAAAATCAGAGACTGTGTTAGTTTGGAAGTTACACTATAGTATCTTAGTATATGCAGATACTTAGAAGCACAAAAGTCCAAGATCTGACAAAACTGGGATATTTGTATGAGACCTGATGTACAATTCAATGCTATTAGGGATCATGTACTTGACGATGTACTAACTGATTAATGTGTATACTGAACCAAATAGTGCGGAATCCTATTTGATTGGCGATCCAATCAGTGAGAACGCATGTAGAAACAACTATGTATTGAATCTAACGTTAAGAATCAATTTGGAATCAATCTACTGCGATCTATGAACTTGGAGTATGATCTTAGAGGTCTCTGGACGGCTAGGGTACATCTGGAGTCGAAGTGTGTATATTCCTTATCTTTTTCCATGAATTAGGTGGTATTTATAGGTTAGGGTTACTCATTCGTGCGACTGAACCATTTGCACGGTTCATTCGTGCGATGAGCCATGCAGTTGATCTATTCGCACGACCGAGTGTTCAGGCGTGCGACTGAGTCAGTCGCATGAAGTTGTTCAGGCGTATGGATATAGGCGTATGGACTATTTAGGCGCATGATACTCAGTCGCATGGCCATTCGGACGCATGACCACTATTGGAGCGCATGGTCCAGTCGAACGCATAAGAACTCCAGTTTACCAAGTTTGAATGTATTCATATTATACATTATGCATTATCAATTCAAACAATCACAAACCTATATAATCTAGTAAATATGCGTTACACAACACATTAATGAAATACTAAACATTATAAATCACAACTAAACATTCTCATTTAATTAAATACCCAAGCATTACATAAGTGTTAGACATTAAAGACATATTACATTAAGATCCAAATCTAGGTACATATGTATCACAAACTCCCCCTCGGACCAAGATCTATTTATTGTCTTACCTTCTTCATAACCTCCTCATACTTCTTGTACTTTTCCTCTCTTGTGACTCCTGCATGTATTTCAAATGCAAAGTAGGGTCGTATCACATTTTGGATCTGGAGGGCTTGTACAATATCATGCGTGTCATAGAACAGTGGCCACTTGTATAGAGTGTAGACTGTTAGAACCTGGTATTTGACCGAAATACCTAGAGATTAACGTGTAAACCAGATCAAATAGTGCGGAATCCTATTTTATTGGCGATCCAATCAGTGAGAACACACGAAGAATCAATCAAGAATTGAAACTAACATTAGAAATCGATTGGTCGATCTAATGTGTTCTATGAACTTGGAGAACGAATTGGGAGGTTTCTGGACGACTAGGGTACGTCTGGAATCGTAATTGATCGAGAGTCATTGTTTTTCACGAATTGAGTTGTATTTATAGGTTGGTTTATCCAATCGTGCGACTGAAGCATTAGAGGTTCAGTCGTGCGATTGAACCATGCGGTTGATTCATGGTACGACTGAGTGTTCAGTCGTGCGACTGAGCCAATGTTATGTTACAATCGTACGACTGATCCAGTCTCCTGGTTCAGTCGTGCGACTGAGTCAATCGTGTGAAGTTATTCATGAGTATGGTTCATTCGCATGAGCCATTCGCATGAGAACTTCATTATGTTAAGTTTGAATGTATTAATTAATAATACATTATGTGTAATCATTCAAGCAATCACTAACCTAATTAACCAATTCAATGTCGACTCATTAATGAAACATTAAACATTATAACTAACAAACAATCAATATCATTTCATCAATCATACCAAACAAGATCTATTACATTACATATCATGATCTAGGGACATACATGTATCAACAAACTCCCCTTGGACCTAGATCTCTCTAATGTCTTGTTTTCTTCATTACCTCCTCATATTTCTTGTACTTGTCCTCTTTTGTGACTCCCGCGTGAATATCAAACGCGAAGCAAAGTCTTATGACATTTGGAACTGGAGGGCCTGTACAATATCTTGCGTATCATAGAACAGTGGCCACTTGTAAAGTGTATAGACATCATTTTCCGACAAGTTGGTAAGCCACATCGGGTCGAATACTCTGATTGTATCCATTTGGCCCTCTTTATTTAGAACTATGACCGCTTCTGTTGTCTCCAATCGTAGTACCACCACTTAAAGTGTGGTGTGAAATCCTTTGTCATTTCCCGAGTGGGATTCTTGACATTGTGCGCGGAGGATTCCACTTCAACACTATCTTTGGTTTCCAGTAATGGCATCCATCTCAGACCTTCTAACATACTTGTAGGTTGTTGAGGTCTGAAGTTAATCCACCTGGTGTGGTACTCTTTCTTTAGGGCAGCCTCAAACCAGCCTGACATCTTTCTCGGGTCAGCATACAACAGCTTCAATTTGGCTAGCTGGTTGAGCTCAAAACCTGGTAGAGTCTTTAATCATGTGGAAATCTAAAGTACTCTATGCCCTTCTCCCTCTTAACGGCATAAACGTTAAGATCATCAAAATATGCCCATGCTATAATCCTGCCTGACACCTTAAGATGTTTCTTGACTCTGTAGAGCTTGGTGTAGGCATTCTTCGGTGCAGCACGTTGGGCTCTAACTTCTTTAAAACATGCAGCCCATTCAGCCTTACGGATATCAACATCATCCTTTGAGGCTTGGGCCATTCCCTCTGTCTTCTCTGACTCTTGCTCCATTTTGTCTAACACCTCAAATGTATCACCGACAAGGGATTCACCCAGATTGGGAACCACATTGCCCTCATTGTCAGCATACTGAGGATAGTGCTCTGCAGTGACATCTTCTATCTCTATTTCATCAACGTCATTTAGCTCGTCATCACAGGTAGAATTACATGTCGGAGCATCTTTCACTATTTCATCAGGATTGAGCTTGAAAATTTCTGCCAGTTGCTCGTTTGATAGATCGTGAATTATTTCCCCTTCTTCAGGGGTATAACTCACTGACCTTCTACAATCCTTGCAGATCAAGAACCATTGTGAGTTGAGACTTGACCTGCTGAAGGGGAGCAATATCAAACTCATCTCTTTTGTAATTTGGATCTGTTTGATTTACACATTTCACACTCAAATCATTAGTAATTTATCGAACGAAATGCATTAACTTAATATAAACATTTAATACATGGTTTTTCAATACAGAATACAAAAGTAAATAAATACATAACATCTACTATTTACTTTTATCATGAATACTCGGCTCATCACATGGAGGTGCAGAAGTAGAAGCTGGCAGATCTTGTCTGTTCTTTAATCTTTTCTCTTGCCCTGGAGCTGAGACAGATTCAGCTGCTTCTTCTCCGTCAGTGTCATCATCTTCGTGCCATTCTTCAGTTTTCTCTTCGTCATTTTCGCTCTCATCATCATCATCATCGTCTTCATCATCATCATCATTTCTGTCCCCATCCCTTATCTTTAATGGCTCCTCCTTCGATCCTTTCAGCTTTAGCAAAATGGTCTTTTTAGCCTTTTCCAACTCCTCTATTTTCTTTCCTGAGGTGACGCTTTGAGCTTGGAGAAGGGCTATCTCGTTGCTCTGGGCAGTCATCTGTCGGGCCTGCCTTTCTATCACTTGAGCCTGCTCTGCAATTTGGTGAGTTTGTGTAGCAGTCAGGTCAGTAAGCTGGCGGATTTGGGAGGCCTTTTCCTCATCGGCAGCCAGCAAACGCATTACCATTCTGTTTAGTGCCGACAACTGTTCTTCTACCGCAACTGTAGGTAGAGGTGATCTGTAAGTGAATGAGGGATAGGCTGAGGGCTCGTTTGGTGGCTAGTGGTGGTGGTGGTGGCTGTGGTGAATATCGGGTCAGGTCGGGATGATAGTGGTGGTGAGTGAGGGGTGAATGATGTAGTGGTGGCTGGGATCTGTATTGTGGTGGTCGGTCTGGTGTGTCTGTGGTTGCTGTGGGGGCTGTGGTGGCTATGGTGGTGGATGGTGTGTCTGAAGAGGTGGTAGTGGTGGTGGTGGTGGCTGTAGTGCTGAGGTAGTAGTGTAGTAGATGAAGGTCAACGACGCTTCTTCTTTGGTTTCTGCCCATGGGGTTGAGCCATCCGTTTTCTCCTCGTTCCCTTCGAGGTGGATGCTCCCCTCCTACCCTGCCGATTGACCCTGGAGCATAGGTCGGGTCGGTCTCTGTCTCTCCAGAGTCTCTTGGGTGCTCACCAACCACCCGAAGCCCATGTACTGTGGGAACCACTTTTCTTCCACACCTGGTGAGGGGCTCCTCATCAGACTCTTCTTCTTCTACTTCTGTCTCAAGGACAAAATCATGATGAAACCCAGCTGATTCGGTAACTTCTGCAGCCGGGGCGGATGCTGGAGGCACGACATCAGACGTAGTGCCTCTCTGTGGAACAGGCATATTGTCTCCGGCACCCCCACTATCATCATCATCTGAATCATCAGTGGGTAGGACAATTGGCTCCACGTCGGAGTCACTATCCTCGTGACGCCATTGGCGTCTCCCCGGTGCCACATAACTTTCATCTGCTAAATGGCCAATCAGCCTCTTTGCCTGGGCTTCACTTGCTTGCCCCGGTACACACCATCCTACCCAAAGTAGTGTCATCCATAAGTTCCAAAGTCACTGCATCGTGACTTTCCTTGGGGCCAGAGGCAGCTTCTCATTGAATATCATCTGAAGAAACCTTGGATACATACAAAAACCTTCTTTCCCTTTTGCTTCAATGTTCTCTACCAAATAAGCAAAGATCATATTCGAGAAGCTGAAAGGGTGGTTCAGCACCAGAGCCACGAAGGCATTTTGTATCTGATCTGATAGGTCATCGAAACCACCCCTTCTCGAAGCAATGCACTTAAGAATCACATGTGCCAGATATTTGTATTGTGGGCACAGGTTGCTCTTATTTAGCACCCCCGAGTTAATGTCCCCCGCATACTTGATTCGGAGGAAACACCCTCTCACTGTCAAAGGATGTAACTTAGGGGGTGAGTGGAGTCATCCCCAAACTCAAGGATTCTCTGGATGTCAGTAGCGGTAATGTCGATAGCTTGACCCAAATGGTGCTTCGGATGCTGTATGGCTCACGAGAGCGATCCACTGAGGCATTCTCCCAGAATGCCTGGTGTAGTGATTTGTAAGGCGTGCACGGTTAGATATAGCCTTATGTATCCGTGAGCGTTTGAGGAAGGCTATAATCTCGGAGAACTTGGCCCCGTTCCGAGTTGTGTGGTCCAAATGGGCACATATGTTGTGCTTTGGATTAAGAGACCATCTGTCAGCCATTTTTCCTGATACACAAAACACATGATCATTAGTACATAATACATCAGAATTCAGTTCTAAGTGTAGTGTTTCACTTCCATTCTGATTCATTCATGCGAATGAATCATGCGACTGGAGTCATTCGTTGTTCTTAAGTACGACTGAGTTCATTCGGTTGAATGAGACATGCGATTGAGTTGAATCTGCCGACTGAGTCTTCGATTGGTTCAGTCGGCCGACTGAACTCATTCGGGTGGTTCATTCGCCGAATGACCCAATCGCAAGGTTCAATCGTGCGATTGGAGTTCATTCGAATGCCCAGTCGCTTGCCCCACTGTTCGATCGCCTGTGGGTCGAATCTTGACCAATTTAAGTCATTTAACAGTGTTTAATGTCCATTAGACTCGCCTACTTGTCACTAATAACCTATTAAACTTAATTTTAACATTTTGCTTAGTTTACGGAGGTGATAGGTCATTTCATTTCACAGTTCGGTTCTTGAGTCAATCGAGTGTCTCTTATGTAGGTTCTTAATCTTCTGATTTTGGTAAGATTCAAGTAATGTACCTGTAAATCATCACTCGAATGTAAGAAACTCAACACCAATGTAAATCAGGATCTGTAGCAATTTTTGGCAGAGTAACGGAAGAATGCGATTTGGGTGCGATTTTGGTGTGATGAGGAACATGCGATCGACTGAGGCCCTTAAATACTGAACCTAAGTTCAATCGGCCGACTGGCCTCATTTTGCTCAGTTCATTCGGGCGACTGTGTACGATTGGCCTAGTCAATCGCATTCAGTCGGCCGACTGAGTCTCAGTCGGTCGACTTCCTCATTCGGTCTCTTTCATTCGCATCTTCAGTGACCGACTGAGCTCAGTCGGTCGACTGCTTCATTCTCCCCCTTCTATTCGGTCGAATGGATCATTCTCATGTCCATTCGGCCGATTGGGAGCCATTCGCATAGTTGGTCCATAACCATGATCCAATCGTGCGAATGGGTCACACTTAGTGAGTTTATAGTCGTTTTGAACATTTTACTTTTAAGACCCTTTTAACTTTTGACAATAACATTATAAGCTCTTAACCAATTCAGTCACCTCAAACGTGACTCTTTAAACACGTTGTCACCTCTGACGTGACTCTTTAAACTTTGAAAAACATGTGGCCCTCTCAGACATGACCCTTTTAGTGAGTTAATTCCATTCTGATTTTCCTGATGTAGTCCGACAGACACACACACTAAAAGATTAAACTAGAAACTTAAACTAAATACACAAATAAAATTTGTTTTTGGACTTTTTGTGAGAGATAAAACCCTAAGATGGAAATCTACGGGATTTGGTTCCGGAATCGAAAGCTTCAACTTAGATTGACCACACCTGGACCAATTCAATTTGGAATCATACAGGAACATCAATCATTTGGGACTTGTTATCAAAATCTTTCGATGCTCAATTCTTGTGTTCATCCAGAGTCATCAGCAGCTTTAGGGAATCATACTGGAACTCTTAGATTACCATATTGATTTGAACTTTCAAGAATTGCAGCCACAATGATTGTCAATATGTTTGTCCACTTAAATCCATACACAGACTCTTGACTCAAACTGGTGATTGTTTTTGGTTTATTTAATTCAACGAACATTTGTGGATCCCACACTTATATGGTAATCAACATCCCTCAGGAGCTTTTGAGCGGTCATACGGGTATTGTTACAAGAAGAGACTATTCTTAGAGCTTTCATAGAGAAACCGTCAGTTAGTGCCATCGCACAACAAAGAGGCGGCAAACAACAATGAATTCTAGAATATCTAGGTTATGCTTATCCTCAGGTCAGTGCCATCGCACAGCAGAGAGGCACACAACCTATCTCCTTGTTAGAGCAGCTTTTATTTTGCACCAAATGCACCAACAACATAGGTCATTAGCTTGATAGCATTTTTCTTTTCATTTTTTCGTGCTTTGCTCTATTTATGGTCATCCGCACACATTTGTGGCGTTTACATGCTCATACCCTTATTGGAATATTTTGATTGTGTTAACCAGTGATAAGATGGAAGCCCACAGTCAGTTGAACAACTTAGTTTGATCTTGAGATCACCAGTCAGGTCTAATCATCTGTTGTGTTGAATCTACCGACATATCAATTGTGGTCTAGCAACCTCTAGGTCTACTCTCGTTGTGTTACCTTAGGAGTTACCAGTTTTTCTATCATCTTCTTCCCTTTATATTGCTAACACTACACAAACTTATACTTTGAATTTTTGCATCTTTTTCTAATTAAGATTTTAAAGTCCCTCTTGACTTGTTCCTGTTATATCATATTCCAAAGTTTGAATAGGTACAGATACGATCTACCTTGTATCAGCTTTCCACTCCTTCTCCCTCGGTTTCCCTTTTTTTTAATGTTGCTTGCTGACTTATTCTCCCCCTAAAATACTAAAATCAAACCTGGTTAAATTATTTTAGATTTTAATAAACAGCAGAATAATGAGTTTAATTTAAACAGACTAAAATAACAATAAATAAAATAAAACAGAAAAATTAACTAAACTACATCGGACTACAATGATCATCATCAGGAATCACTCACTTCTCTTTTTAACGCCGTTGACCTCTAGCAGATATTGAAAACGTGGTTTATCAAAGGCTTTAGTATAGAGGTCAGGCGTTGAAAATCAGTATTAATTTTTACCACATCAATTAAGTTCTTTTCGAAACAATCTCGTATGAAGTAATTTTAATACCGATATGTTTGGTCTTAGGATGTTGACCAGATTTTTAGTTACTGCAATTGCAGCAGAGTTATCTACAAAAATAGGAGTAGAATGGAACGTTAAACCATAATCCGCATTTGCTGTTGAATCCAGATGATTTGTGAACAGCAACTTGCAGTAGCAACATATTCGGCTTCACAGTTGACAATGCAACCGATGTCTGCTTCTACACTGCCAGGTAATTAATCTTCTCCCAAGAATTGACACCCTGCTGATGTAGACTTGTAGTTCATCTTGCAGCCTCCGTAGTCCGAGTCACTATACGCCGTGAGCTCAAAATCATCATCATGAGGATACCACAACCCAAGTGTGGGTGTACCCTTTAGATAGCGAAAATCCTTTTGACCCCGATCAGATGATTGACCTTAGGTTTAGCCTGATATCTAGAACATAAACATGTCGCATACATGATATCAGGTCTAGAGGCAGTGAGATACATGAGGGATCCAATCATTCCTCGGTACATCATGGCATCCACAAGATCTCCATTTTCATTAGGTGCAATGTCGTGATTCGTAGCCGTGGAGTACCACCAGCAGATGCATTCTCCATGTCAAAGCGATTTAGAATGTCTCTACGTACTTGGTCTGATGTAGAAAGATCCCATTTGGTGTTTGATCCACCCCGCGAGAGAACGTAAACTCTATCTCCCCCATAGCACTCATCTCAACTCTTCTATCTTGCTGCATAACTGCTTCAAGTCTTTGCATACCTCTCGTCTTAGAACCGAAAATTATGTCATCAACATAGATTTGTACGAGCAGTAGGTCGCCATCTTTTCTTTAATGACCAGCGTGCAGTCAATGACTCACCTGCGAAAGCCGTGTTTCACAAGATGAGTCGAGAGTTTCTCATACCAAGCTCTTGGAGCTTGATGAAGCCCGTATAAGCCTTGTCGAGCTTGTAGACTCTATCTCGATGATAAGGATCTTCAAATCCCTTGGTTGATGACATAAACTGTTTCTCTAATTTCCCCATGAAGAAATGCACTCTTCACATCTAATTGATAGACTTTAATCTTCATGTACGATGCATAGGCAAGGAAGATACGAATGGCTTCCATCCTTGCCACGGGCGCAAATACCTCATTGTAATCAATTCCCTCGACTTGGCAAATCCCTGAACAACCAGTCGAGCCTTGTTCCTGATAATGATCCCTTGGTCATCTTTCTTGCATTTTAAAACCCATTTGTGCCAATGACCTTAGCACCTTTAGGTCTATCAGCAGAGACCATACACCTAACTTCTTGAACTGAAGAAGTTATTCTTGCATTGCACTCACCCACACCTTCATTTAGTGCTTCACTGACATATTTTGGCTCAACCTGTGAGACAAAACACCGATAGGCACCATCATGAATATATCCCTTTCCATAACAGAGGCATAATCAGCTGAGTACAGCTGATTTCGGGTTTGTACTCCTGATCGGACATCCCCAATGACATTGTCTAAGGGATGATAAACGTTTAGACGTGATCCTGGAGTAGTAGGAACAACTACCTCAGAGCCAGATGATGAACATTTGGTTCTTCATCTGAGGTAGTTGGAGTTTGAGGCTCTGACGTCGAAGGTGCACCACTGGTAATGCATGTGGACTTTAGGGACTGGAACCGTTCCTCCTGACTGTTCTGGGTATCTTCTTCAGCTTCATTTTCAGAGGAGGTGTCACTGTCGTCGATTACTCCCCTGAATGAGTAGATGATTCTCCCTGTGAGCTAGATGTTGTGGATTCAAGCTATCATACATCATTCGTGTAGCTAATTCGTCATCCGAGGGAGAGAGAGGAATGTTGAAGGACTTGAAGAATCCATCAGTCAAAGAAGTAGGTGGGTCCTTTGCCAGTAGGTGGTGTTGAATTGTTGAACATCACATTACACCAAACTTCTACTAGAACTGTTGTTATTGTAAACTCGCTTGTTAGGTATGTTGTATCCTAGAAAGATGCCTTCATCTACCTTCTCGCTGAATTTACCCTCTTGTGTCTTCTTCAGAAGTGGGCACGACGCCCCAAATGGTTCGAGATACTCCAAGTTCGGTTTGCGTCTTTGTAGTAGCTCGTAACATGTTTTTTCCGTGGCGCTTGACTATCAGGACTCGATTCAGTGTATAACATGCATTTGCCACTGCCTCATTCCAGAATTGGATAGGCAGTTTCGAGTCTACCAGCATAGTCCTGATGTCTCTATCAAGCTCCTGTTCTTCTCTCAGCAACGCCATTCATCTGGTGTGTAAGCAGAAGTGAATTGATGCACAATCCCCTTTTCCTTGCAGTATTCCTCCATCCAATGGTTCTTGAATTCCGTTCCGTTGTATGAGCGTACTTGTCTAACTTTCACGCTTGTAGAGAGATTCCAGTGTGGTTACTAACTCCTTGAATGATTCAAATGTTTCTGATTTGGATTTCAGAAACATTACCCAAGTGAACCTTGAGTAGTCATCGGTGACCACAAAACAGTACAAGTCGCCTGTAATGCTCTTTGTGCTGACCGACCGAACAGATCCATGTGTAGAAGTTCAAGAGAAGTTCTATTGAATTAACTTTCTTTTCCTTATGAGACTTCTTTGTCTGTTTACCTTTCTTGCAAGCTATACAGAAATCAGGAAGCTGAAAGTTCTTGACATTTACACCTCTTAACCAGATCCTTCTGAATCAAGTGATTCATCTTCCTTTGACTGATGTCCCATTCTCCTATGCCAGGAGATGGAGTCTTTTTCAGTAGCTTTGGATAGAAAACCTGAACCTCATGAGCCATTGTAAAGCTTTGACAGATTCAAGACATAAAGATCTTTATATCTTGAAGCAGTCATCAAACTTGGCCTCTAGGATCACGTAGTCTTTCTTAGTACGTAACACCTCTTGTTGTCAAGATGACTTTAAATTCCTTATCACATATTTGAGAAATAGAGAGTAAGTTGTTTTGAAGTTGTTGGACGTAGTTCACCTATCAAACTTAACTTTCTGATTTCCAACTTCTCCCTGAGCTGTGGAATATCCTCCCTTGTTTCCAGCAAACAACATGCCCTCCTTTTATTGTTTGACATTTGATAAAAAGCTCTGTTTCTTGTCATGTGCCTAGGATGCTCCGCTGTCTACTATCCACGTGTTAGTTTCAGCACTGTATTGAACACCTGCACATACAAGGTAAAGGATTAGTTTAGGTTAGGACCCAAGCCTTTACTGGCTTGGGTTTCCCAGAGGCATCACATATCAGAAATTCAACCCATTGATCCTTAGAAGGTGAGGGTAATCAGTTCCTTCTTGTCATCATTACAGCCACGAGAGGTTGACTTCTCTTTCCATAAGCCAGATTTGTGCAATGCCTGTTTGTGATACACAGTCGACTGGCTAACAGATTGAACTTTCTGTTCACTAGTTCGTCTAGGTGGAGTTAAAGAGATCCTCTTAGAAGCCTAGGTTTTGAGTCCTGAAGTGAAATCTTCTTCCTAGGTGTCTGATAATGAGGACATAGGAGCAATGTGTCCACATTCTCCACAGTTGTAGCACGCCCTGCATCAACTTTATGATTAAACTTTCTTTGTGGAGATGTGTGTGACCTCTAGTAATATCACTCACTTTAGGTTTTGACTCTGGTTCTTTTGATGTGTTTACTGGTTTAACAAAATTAACTGATTTAACCTGTTTGCCATCCTTTTCTTTTTGGTTAATTGTCTTTGACTTGAAGTATGTGAAAGATTATCCTTAAAGACCTTTTAGGTTCTGATTTGACTTTGTTTGAACCTGACTTTAAGTTAACCTTTTCAAATTCCTTTTCTAGATTAACACAAGGCAATTTACCCTTTGCCTTTGAAGTGGTCTCCTTTTGTTTGTTTCCAGTGTCAATAGATGAACATAAGAATCTAGATCACTAACAAGAGGAGTAGACACTACATGATCCTTGATGGGATTACTATTTAAGGTCTAGTTTTAGTGTTCATCAAAGTCTCAGGTGGTGCGGAACCACTTTATAACCCAGTCCCTCCCCGTTGTTCCTTTCTTTCACTAAGTGTTGGACTATGTGCGACGAACTAGTCCAACTATGCAGTTTCTGTTTTAGTGAATTACTTCTACTTCTAGAATTGCCTTTTGCTTCTTAGTGTCTTCTAGGGAGTTTAGATAATACTTAATGTCATTAGCTTGATTAAGGCAACTACTTCGGTTTCCCTAAGCTGTTTAGTCAAAAGGTCTATCTTTTCTTTATAACTGAGCTCATTTTGTTTAATACCCTGTTAGCCTCAGTGCATAGATGCAAATCTTTTATCAAGTTATCATATGATCTAATAACCTAGCAAATTTAGCATCTATGCTATTCCTATAAGGCATCACAATCAGAACAAGCATGATTATTAAACATTGTGTCAGTAGTACTTACCTGAGCTGATTCAGAAGCGTTTGCCATCAATGCAGTATCAGATGATTCTGATTCTTTTGCTTCTGTCTTTTCTGTCTCTGACATGGTAGTCTCCACTTTTGGCTTGTACTGACCTCGGTTGCAGTTGCTTCTTCACTATGTGACATTGCTATCTTAACTTTAGATCTCCTTCACTAGCGGAATCACTGTCAATATCTTCTACATTTGCAATGTTTGATTCCCCTGGTAAGACAAACCTAAAGCTCCAATCCTGTCCTTCATCATCATGCCAGTCAAGGCTTTTGAGTCCTTGTTTGAGGAAGTAGAACTGGTAGTTTGCTTGTCTAGACGAGTGAAGATGAGAACGGGTTCCTGTTCCCAGTCTTCTTTGGCTTCACACATTCTCTCTTGAAGTGCCCCTTTTCACCACAGTTAAAGCAGGTCACTTTACTCTTGTCTAAGCCAAAGGTGGTATCTTTAATAGCAACCAAGTTCTGTCCAGTCTTTTTCACAAACTTCTTCGCCCTCCGGACAACACTCGCTAAGGCCCACATTTTATCCATTCTCTCAAGCTCCATTTCGTCCACCTGCTCGTAGTCCTCGTCTGCCAGATGGCAGTTTCCAATCTTTCCAGCAACAGTTCATCATAGGAATGGACCATTGCTGCTAATAGATCCATGTGCTCTCGAGCTACTTCCACAGTCACATTACCGAGGTTCTCGGTCTTCAGTCTAGTAGCATTTGCTTCAGATCCAATGTATTGGGTACAAGAAGACCCTGACATTTCTGAACCTGAAGAAGGTGCATGTGTAGGACTCGATGAGCTAGACACAAATGCAGTCTGGAGGGGTGCTCCAGATGTCTTAGCTTGAGGAGTGGCATTGTATAAAGCTGGATTTTGATTGTACGTAGACTTCTGAGCTCTGTACTTCATTCTAGTGATTCTTCTCGCAACTTAAGAATGAAGTCATTAATCCAGTTTTGACAGTATTCCATTCTGTCTAAGATTAGACACGAATGAAACCCATTTTACAGGCAATCCGTCTGCAAAATTATTAATTCTCTTCCATGGTAGTAGCCACCCCATATGTATGCAGGTCACTCATCAGATGGTAGAATCTATCTATAACATCTCCAAACCTCTCGTTTCCCATCGATGAAAAGTTGTCGAATTCCTTCTTTAACTCCTTAGCCTTGATTGCCTTCAACGAGGCATTCCCGTCGTACCTCTTCTCTAGCTCATCCCATAGTTTCTTGGACTGCTTATTCTCTGAGTACTGGTGGAATATCTCTTTAGGGATAGACTGTGTAATCAATGCATAGACCCTCTTCTCTGCATTATATTTGACTTTCTGCGCGCTGTCATCCCTCCTAAGGTTAACTTTAATCCATCGGCTCCCACCGGTGTACTATCCAATCTCGATGGCCTCCCATAGATTCGGATCCACTCCATTAAGGTAGATCTCAAAACGTTGTTTCCAGTGGGGAAACTCATCTAACGTTAAAAGCTTTGGTGGTTATTACGATTACCCACCTCACTCTCAAGTAGCAGCAGGTTCTGGATCCTAGAGTCCTTCCAGCAGTAAAGGCTGACATTTGATCTTCCATTGTAAATAACTTTAAGTCTAATAAGCAATTTTCACTCGGCCGACTGAAGGGTGCGATGGACTAGGCGTGCGTATGAACACTCAGTCGTGCGTATGAACTCTACGACTGGTTCAATCGTGCGGCTGAACTAAGTGATTAGCTCAGTCGTGCGAATGAATCTGAGGCGTATGAACCGTGCGACCGAACGGTTCAATCGTACGAATGGAGATACGACTATGTTCAATCGTGCGACTGAGCAATGCGAATGAGTCAAACGTGCGATGGCTCACTGGTGCGACTGAAGCTGCTGTTATGCGAAAATTTCTAGGTTAAACGTGTTTTAGCCGTAAAATTTGAACTTTCGCAAGGTTGAATTGCCTAAGTCCATAGAAGCCAAACTTTGATGAGCAGGAACGTCCTGAGATCACTTTTGACACAAAAGATTGCGTTTTAGTGCCAAAACACAAACATTTTATCAATCTTGATTGAATCACACTTAATCAAGAGCCAAAGCTCTGATACCACTTGTTAGACCTGGTATTTGACCGAATACCTAGAGATTAACATGTAAACCAGATCAAATAGTGCAAAATCCTATTTGATTGGCGATCCAATCAGTGAGAACACACGAAGAATCATCAAGAATTGAAACTAACGTTAGAAATCGATTGGAATCGATCTAATGTTTTCTATGAACTTGGAGAACGAATTGGGAGGTTTCTGGACGCTAGGGTACGTCTGGAATCGTAATTGATCGAGAGTCATTGTTTTTCACGAATTGAGTTGTATTTATAGGTTGGTTTTATCCAATCGTGCGACTGAAGCATTAGAATGGTTCAGTCTTGCGATTAACCATGCGGTGATTCATTCATACGACTGAGTGTTCAGTTGTGCGACTGAGCCAATCTTATGTTACAATCGTACGACTGATCCAGTCTCCTGGTTCAGTCGTGCGACTGAGTCAATCGTGTGAAGTTATTCATGCGTATGGTTCATTCGCATGAGCCATTCGCATAAGAACTTCATTATGTTATGTTTGAATGTATTAATTAATAAACATTATGTGTAATCATTCAAGCAATCACTAACCTAATTAACCAATTCAATGTCGACTCATTAATGAAACATTAAACATTATAACTAACAAACAATCAATATCATTTCATCAATCATACCAAACAAGATCTATTACATTACATATCATGATCTAGGGACATACATGTATCAACATAGACGTGCCAGTGACAAGTTTGTAAGCCACATCGGGTCGAATACCTAATAGTATCCATTTTGCCTCTTGTTCAGAACTATGACAGCTTCCCTGTTCTCCAATCATAGTACCACCATTTGAAGTGAGGAGTGAAGTCCTGTGGCATCTCTCGTAGAGGGATCTTTGACATTGTTCGTGAAGGACTCCACTTCAGCAATATCTTTGGCTTTCCAGTTATGGGATCAACTTCAGAACATCTGATATACCTCGTAGGTTGTTGAGGTTTGAAGTTGACCCACCTGGTGTGGTACTCTTTCTTCAAGGCAGCCTCAAACTAGCCTGACATCTTTCTCGGGTCAGCATATAACAGCTTCAGTTTAGCCAGCTGGTTGAGTTCAAAACCAGGTAGAGACTTTAGATCATGCGGGAATCTAAAGTACTCAATACTTTTCTCTCTCTCACCGCGTATAATCTTGCTTGACACCTTCTGATGGTTCTTCACATTGTAGAGCTTGGTGTACACATTCTGTTTAGGAGCAGCGCATTGGGCTCGGATCTCCTCGAAACAAGTAGCCCTTCAGCCTTTATGATATCAACATCAGTTTGAGGCTTGGGCTGTTCTTCAACCTTCTCGGACTCTTGCTCCATCTTATCTAATATCTCAAATGTATCACCGACCAGGGAGTCACCCAGATTGGGGACCACATATCCCTCTTTGTTAGCGTACTCGGGATAGTGCTTTGCAGTAACGTCCTCGATCTTATCTCATCAATGCGTTCAGCTCGTCGTCACTGGTTTCTCCACAAATTGGAGCGTCCTTGACAATCTCATCGGGATTGAGCTTGAACATTTCTGCAATTTGCTCGTCAGTGAGATTGTGAATGATCTCTCCTTCTTCAGGAGTGTACATCACCGATCTCCTAACATACCCTGTAGATCAAGAGTCATCATGAGCTGACTCTTGATCTGTTGGAGGGGAGCAACATCATGTTCATCCCTCTGAAAGTTTGGATCTGCTTGATTTTATACATGTAACACCAACAATCATAGTTAATAATCAAGACAGAAATACCACAATTAAATATGTAACATTCATTAAAATAATGAGATACAGATTCGAATACATATGATTTGAATAAAGTAAATAACTAAATTACTCTTATCCTGTATCCTCTGCTCTTCTACTACCGGGGCGGATATGGAGGCACCCTAATCTTGAGTCCTTTTGGTCCTCCGTTCGCTCGCATATGTGGCACCCAGTAGAAGAATCGTCTTCATTATTATTAACATCTACATCAGTATCACCCTCATGATCATCACCATCATCATCATCATCATCATCATCATCACTCTCATCATCATCATCATCATCGTCTCCGTCTCCTTCTCCTATCTTCAATGGCTCTTCTTTGGATCCTTTGAGCTTTAGCAAGATAGTCTTGTTTGTAGCCTCCAGCTCCTCAATCTTCTTGGCATGTTCTCCCTAGAGCTGAGACATTTGCTGGAGCCTGCTGATCAATGAGTCGAGCCTGCTGAGAAATCTGCTGAGATTGTGCAGCAGTAAGATCTACTAACTGACGAATCTGTGCAGTTTTCTCATCATCAGCAGCTAACAGACGCATCACCATACGGTTCAGCGCTGACAGTTGTTCCTCTACCCCAAACGGATGTAGAGGTGATCCAGATGTATATGGAGAGGAGGATGATGGTGTAGCTGGATGGCTAGTGGTGGTGGTGGTGGCAGTGGTGAAGATTGGTAATATAGATGAAGGTGGGGTGGTGTGGGTGTGGTAGTAGTGTGGTAGGGGTGAAGATTGGGGTAATATAGATGAAGGTCGTGGTGGTGTGGGTGTGGTAGTAGTGGTGGTAGGTGGAGTGGTGGTAGTGGTGGTAGAAGTGGTGGTAGTTATGAAGGTCAATCTTCTCTTCTTCTTCTTCAAGCCGTAGGGCTGAGCCATCCTTTTCTTCCTCGATCCTTTCAAGGAGGATGCTCCCCCTGGAACTCGGCTTGGCTGATCGGAGCAAATGTGGGATCAGTGTCAGTCTCCCCAGATTCGCCAGGGCGTCCACCAACCCCCCGAATACCTTGGTCGTGTGGCAACCACCCGGCTCCCCATAGTGCGGGTTAGGGGCTCCTCATTAGTATCCTCCTCCTAATCAGGTATGAAGTCCCGATGGAATCCTGCAGCCTCCGCTCCATCATGGGTAAATGTCAGAGATGCTATATCAGCAGTGGAGGCCCTTGGTTGAGTGGGCCCTCCATCTCTACCATCACCACTGTTGTCATCATCGGAGTCATCCTCCGGGAGCTGTAATAGCTCGACCTTTGAATCATGTCTACGTGACACCATTTACACCTCCCTGGTGCACGTAGTCCACCTTTACTAGATGGCCTATAAGTCTCTTTATCGGGGGCTTGACCTGCTTTCCCCGGTAAACCCTCATACGACCCAGTGTCGTATCATCCACAATATCTAAAACTCAACGTCGTGGCTCTCCTTTGGCGGCGACGGTAGCTTCTCGTCAAAAATCATCTGAAAGAACCTAGGGTACATGCAGAAACCCTCGTTGCCCTTCGCCTCCAAGTTCTCTATGAGGTAAGAGAAGATCATGCTAGAAAAGCTTAAGGGGTGGTTCAGCACCAGTGCCACGTAGGCATTTTGTATCTGGTCTGAGAGGTCGTCGAACCCACCCCTTCGTGAAGCTATGCACTTCAGGATGATGTGTGCACACCTGTCCAACCGTCAGTGGATGTTGCCACGTAGGCATTTTGTACTTATATTGGGGGTACAGGTTGCTCTTGTTGAGCACACCTGCATTTAAGTCCCCAACGTACTTGATCCTCATGAAACACCCTCCAACCGTCAGTGGATGTAGTCTGGTGGGGTGATCTGTATCATTTTCCAACCCAAGTACACACTGAATGTCTTCAGCGGTGATCTGAATATCCAATCCAAAGATAGAGCTCCTAATGCGGTACGTCTAACGAACGGTCAACAGATGCATTCTTCTAGAAGGCCTGTTGTATAGACCTGTAAGGGGTGCAGGGTGTCGAGATAGCCCGGTGGATCCTGGATCGCTTAAGGAAAGCGATGATCCCTACAAACTCCCCCATTTCGAGTCGTGTGGTCTAAGTGAGCACATATATGTGCTTGGGGTTGATAGACCATCTAATCAGCCATCGATATGCAACACAAGACACATAGACATTAGTTAGCCACACGAGACAAATCAATCTTAATTAACGTGGTTGAATTCATCCTGGTTCATTCATGCGATTGAACCATGCCACTGTGTTCAGTCGGTCGACTAGTCATGCGATTGGATTCAGTCGGGTGACTGAGTATGCGATTGAGTTCAATCGGGTGACTGAGCCTGCGATTGGTTCATTCGGCCGACTGAACTCATTCGTATGATCGATTCGACCGATTGAGCCATTTGACTAGCTCAATCGTGCGATTGGAGTTCATCCTAGCATCTAGTCGCATGACCTACTATATGATCGACTGAGATTCAAATTTTAACCAATCTTGAAATTAAATGTGTGTACTTGTTCTTTAGACTCGCAATCACATAACTAATAACCTAAAACCTTCAATTTTAACATTTTACTTGGTTTAAGTAGGTTATTAGTCCATTAAAGGTTCATTTCTTATTTGGGTCATGAATCACACATAGGGCACCATTTCTCCTGATTTCAATGAGATTTCCACTCATGGTACCTGTATAATCGCAAGCAAACGTCAGAATCTCAACAGAGGTGTAAAATCATGGTCTGATGAAATTTTGACAGAGCAACTGTAGGCTATGCGATATCAGGGCGATTAGGGGGTGATGAGTCGAATGCGATCGGCTGTGCCCTATTTACTGAATCTGAGTTCAATCGGCCGACTGGACCCATTCACTCTGTTCATTCGGGCGAATGGACCTTGGTCGTGCGATTGGCTCAGTCGATCACATTCAGTCGGCCGACTGGAGTTCAGTCGGGCGACTGACTCATTCGCACACTCTCATTCAGTCGAATAGGTCATTCTCATAAGCCATTCAGGTGAATGTTTCTTACTCATGTCCATTTGGCTGTTTAGTGCATGAGTATGGTCCATTCGTATGATTGGTCCATACTCATGGTCCGTTCATGCGAATGGGTCAGACTCATGAATTTGACTTTATGACCGTTCCATAATTTCTCTGTTTAACTTTTGAATAAATGTGATGAGCATTTGATCATCTCAGACATGATCATTTTAGAATATTTTGTCACCTTAGATGTGACCCATTTTTATTTGAAAGCACGTGTGGTCACCTCAGACATGACCATTTAGATGATAAGGTTCCTTATCAACTTCCATGAGATAGTCTGATATTGAACAAACTGAAATTGACAAACTTTATACAGAAATAAAAGAAATAAAGCTAAAACTTAAAACTAAGACATGTTTTTGTGTTTTTGTGAGGGTTAAATCCTAGGATGTAAATCTAAGAAATTATATCTGAAAAAGCAGCTTCAATTCACTTAAAACATACATGGACCAATTCAATTTGGAATCATACAGGATATTCAAATCATCGAGACAAGTTATCTAAAACCTTGATGCTCTATTCTTGTTTTTCATCTAGTGTCATTTAGCAAATTTAGGAAATCATACTAGTACTATTAATTCCCCACACTAATTTGAACTTTCAAGAATTGTAGCCATAATGATTGTTAGTATACTTGTCCTCTTAAATCCATAAACAGACTTTTAACACAGATTGGTGATGGTTTAAGGTTTGTTTAGTTCAACAAGCATTTGTGGATCCCACACTTATATGGTAATCAACATTCCTTAGGAGATTTTGAGTGGTCTCAAGGTAGTATTCAAGAAGAAACTATTCATAGATCTTTCAAAGAGAAGCCAATCCTCAGGCCAGTGCCACCGCATAGCAGAGAGGCGGCAAACAACAATGAATTCTAGAATATATAGGTTATGCTTATCCTCTGGTCAGTGCCACCGCATAGCAGAGAGACAGATAACCTATCTTCTTGTTTGAGCAATTTCATTCTTTTTGCACAGATCTCACCAAGAACATAGGATATTAGTTTGATTGTATTTGCATCTTTTATGTGCTTTTGATCATGCTTTGGTCTTACGCACACATTCGTGACGTTTATTATGCTCATCACCCCTTACTGGAATCTTGTTGATTGTGTTAACCAGGGATAAGGTGTTACTCACAGCTAGTCAAACAATTTAGTTTAATCTTGATATCACCAAAAAGATCTATTCATATATTGTGTTGAATCTACCGACATATCATCTGTGGTTTAGCAACCTCTAGGTCTATTTTCTTTGTGTTACCTTGGTAGTAGCTAGTTTGTCTATCATATTTCCTTTTATATTGCTCAGACTACACAGACTTATACTTGAGCTTTGTATCTTTTTCAAATTGAAGTCCCATAATGGTTGCTCATGTGCACTATCATATTTCATAAGATTGAATCGGTATCACACATACGATCTTATTTTTATCAGCCACCTCTCTTTCTCCCTCGCTTTTTTATATACTGTCTAAACCTATTCTCCCCCTAAATTTTAAAACCGTAATGGATTGGCATTTTAGGATTTTAATAGGCAAAACAATAAAATCAATTTTAATTGACAAACCAACTTAAAATTAAGCAAATAAATTTAAAAATTGAAAAATAAAAATAAATTTACACGACACATCGGACTACACATGGTCATCATCAGGAATGACCTCACTTTTCTTTTTAACGCCGTTGACCTCTAATAGATATAGAAAACGTGGTTTGTCAAAAGCCTTTGTATAGAGGTCAGCGCGTTGAAAATTTGTGTTTATTTTTACCACATCAATTAAGTTCTTTTCAAAGCAATCACATATAAAGTGATATTTAATCCCGATGTGTTTGGTCTTGGGATGTTGGACCGGGTTTTTAGTGACTGCAATTGCAACAGAGTTATCAACAAAGATAGGAGTAGAAGAGAATTTCAAACCGTAATCCCGCATTTGCTGTTGAATCCATATAATTTGTGAACAATAACTTGCAGCAGCAACGTATTCGGCTTCACAGGTTGACAATGCAACCGAGGTCTGCTTCTTACACTGCCAGGTTACTAATCTTCTCCCAAAGAACTGACACCCTGCTGATGTAGACTTGCAGTTCATCTTGCAGCCTCCGTAATCTGAGTCGCTATACGCAGTAAGCTCAAAGTTATCATCATGAGGATACCACAACCCAAGTGTGGGTGTACCCTTCAGATAACGAAAAATCCTTTTGACCCCAATAAGATGGTTCACCTTGGTTTTGCCTGATATCGTAAACATAAAATGTAGCATACATGATATCAGGTCGTGAGGCAGTGAGATACATGAGAGATCCAATCATCCCTCGATACATAGTGGCATCTACCAGATCACCATTCTCGTCGGGTGCTACATCATGATTTGTAGCAAGAGGAGTTCCAGCTGTAGAAGCATTCTCCATGTCAAACCGACTAAGAATATCACCTATATACTTGGTCTGATGTAGGAAAATCCCATTTGGTGTCTGATCCACCATTAACCCGAGAAATAACTTCATCTCTCCCATTGCACTCATCTCAAACTCCGCCTTTATTACTGCCTCATACTCTTTTCATAATTCTTCGTTCTTGGAACCGAAGATTATGTCATCGACATAGATTTGTACCCACAGTAATTCCCCATCTTTTTCTTGATAAACAATGTACAATCAATTAATCCCCTACGAAAACCATGTTTCACAAGATGCGTCGAGAGTTTCTCATACCAGGCCCTCGGAGCTTGATGAAGCCCGCATAGCGCCTTGCCGAGTTTGTAAACTCTGTCCCGATGATATGGATCCTTAAATCCCTCGGGTTGACTGACATACACTGCCTCTCGGATCTCACCATGAAGGAACGCACTCTTCACATCTAGTTGATATACTTCGATCTTCATATACGATGCATAGGCAAGGAAGATGCAGACTGCTTCCATTCTTGCCACAGGTGCAAACACTTCATTGTAGTCAATACTCTCAACTTGTCGAAATCCCTGAACAACAAGTCGAGCCTTGTTTCTGATGATCACTCCCTGATCATCTTTCTTGCATTTCAAGACCCATTTGGTGCCAATGACCTTAACACCTTTAGGTCTATCCACTAGAGTCCATACACCCAACTTCTTGAACTAAAGAAGTTCTTCTTGCATGGCACTCACCCATGCCTCATCATTCAGGGCTTCACTAACATACTTTGGCTCAAACTAAGATACAAAGCAATGATAGGCACCGTCGTGAAGGTATCCCTTTTCCATCACCGAGGCATAATCAGCTGAGTACAACTGATTTCTGGTCTAAACTCCTGATCTCACATCTCCTATGACATTATCCAAAGGATGATAGACGCTTAGACGTGAGCCGGGAGTTGTTGGAACAACCACCTCATAATGAAGATTGTGATTATTTGGTTCTGGATCTGAGGCTATAAGAGTCTGAGGTTAAGGAGGCTTAGATGCATCACTATCAGATGCTTGCGGACTTGTGGTAGTCGGAACCTGTTCATCCTGGTTGTTTTGATCAGTCTCCACATTTTCTTCATGAGAGGAAGAGTCACTCACATCAAGTGATCCCCTTGAGTAAGTAGATGATTGACTTTGTGAACCGGATGGTGTTGAATCTTGAGACGGTGTGTTCAAGACATCGTACATCATCTTGTTTTCCAACTCGTCTTCGGATGTGGAGAGAGGAATGTTGAAGGACTTGAAGAATCCATCATAGTCAAAGAAGTAAGGAGGCCCTTTTCCAGCAGGTGGTGTGGTGTATCTTTGAACATCAACATTACACCACACCTTTACTTGACCCGTTGAGTTGTTGTAAACTCTCTTGTTTGGTATGTTGTATCCTAGAAAAATCCCTTCATCTACCTTCTCGCTGAATTTTCCCTCGTGAGTCTTCTTCAGCAGGGTGCATGGAACGCCAAACGGCTCGAGATACTCTAAGTTAGGTTTAGGTCGTTGTAGTATCTCATAGCATGTTTTTCCATGGCGCTTAACTACCAGAACTTGATTTAGCGTATAACATGCATTTTCAACTGCCTCATTCCAGAATTGAATAGGCAGTTTCGAGTCTGCTAGCATACTCCGTGCGGTCTCTATCAAGCTGCGATTCTTTCGTTCAGCAACACCATTCATCTGAGGAGTGTAGGCAAAGGTAAATTGATGCACAATTCCCTTTTCCTTGTAGTAGGCCTCCATCGACTGATTCTTAAACTTGGTTCTGTTGTCTGACCGCACTTGTCGTACTTTCAGCTTGTATAGGGATTCCAGTGTAGTTACTAATTCCTTGAAGGATTCAAATGTTTCTGATTTGGACTTCAGAAACATTACCCAAAAGAATCCTGAGTAGTCATCAGTAACTACGTAGCAGTACAAGTCGCCTGTGATGCTTCTTGTACTGACTGGACCAAGCAGATCCATGTGAAGAAGCTCAAGAGGTAGTTCTATGGAATGAAATTTCTTTTTCTTACGAGACTTCTTTGTCTGTTTGCCCTTCTTGCACGCAACACAGAAATCCGGGAGTTGGAAGTTTTTGACGTTCACTCCCCTCACTAGATCATTTTGGATCAAGTGATTCATCTTCCTCAGATTTATGTGTCCCATTCTCCTATGCCAGGAGATGGAATCCTTCTCAGTAGCTTTGGACAAGAAGCACTGAACTTCACGATCCGTTGTGGAGGCCTTTGAGAGATCGAAAACATAAAGATCATTATATCTTGAAGCTACATTAGAACTTGATCCTCCGGGATCATGTAGTCCTTCTTCAGAACATAGCACTTCTTGTGGTCAAAGACTACTTTGAACTTTTATCACATTTTTAGAAACAGAAAGTAAGTTATTTTGTAATTATTGGACATAGTTTACCTTGTGAAACTTAACTTTCTGATTTCCCACTTTTCCTTGGGCTGTTATATACCGCCTTTGTTTCCAGCAAATGAAACATGCCCTCCTTTGATTTTTCTGATGTTTGATAAGAGAGCTCTGTTCCCCGTCATGTGCCTGGATGCTCCGCTATCTATAATCCACGTGTTAGTCTTAGCACTATAGCGAACACCCTGCACATTCAATGAAAACATTAGTTCAAGTTAGGAACCCAAGACTTCACTAGCTTGGGTTTCCCCGACGCATCGCAAAACATAAACTCAACCCATTGACCATTTGAGGTTGAGGGAAGCTCAGATGTCTGTTTGTTCTCTTTTCAGACGCTGAGGCGGATTTTTCTTTCCATAGGCCAACTTTGTGTAAGGCCTGTTTGTGATAAACAGATGACTGGCTGATGGGTTGAACTTTGGATTCACTATCCCTTTTAGGAGGCATCACTGAGTTCCTCTTAAAAGGTCTAGTTTTAGATACAGGAAGTTCAACTTTCCTCCTCGGTGTCTGATAATAAGGACAATTTGACGCAATGTGACCGTACTCTCCACAATTGTAGCAAAATCTGCTTTCAACTTTATGGTTAATTTGTTTTTGTGGAGATGTAGGTGTCACACGGATGACCTTCTTTTGTTTAGATTGAGACACTTCTTTGCTAGATGCATAGTCGGGTTTTACAAACTTAATTGCTTTACCTGGTTTTACATCTTTTATTTCTTGTTTACCTGGACTTTGACATGATACTCGTGATTGATGAGGTTTAATAGTCTTTTTGGGTTCTGATTTGACTTTGTTTGAACCTGACTTTAATTGACCCTTTCAAACTCTTTTTCCAGGTCAACACAAGGCATCTTTCCTTTTGCCTTTGAAGTGGACTCCTTTTGTTTAGTGCCAATTCAATTGATTTACTTGTGGAATCTGGGTCACTAACAAGAGGAGTGGTCACCACATGATCCTGATGGGTTATTATTAATTGGTTTCTTTTGGTGTTCATCAAGGTCTTAGGTGGTGGCGGAACCACTTTGTGTCCCAATCCCTCCCCATTGTGTCTCTCTCTCACTAAGTGTTGGACAATACGTGATGAGCTTGTCCAACTGTGCAGTTATTGTTTTAAGGATTTTACTTCTACTTCTAAAACTGCTTTCTGCTTCTTAGTGTCCTCTAGGGAGTTATGATAGTACCTAATGTCATTAGCTTGGTTAAAGGCAACTACTTTGTTTCCCTAAGATGTTTGTTCAAAAGGTCTATCTTTTTTCCTAGTAACTGTGCTCATTTTGTTTTAAAACTCTATTAGCTTCAGTGCATAGTTCCAAATCCTTTACTAGGCTATTTAAGATCTAATAACCTAGAAAATTTTAAATCTATGCTTTCTCCAATTTATTACAGTCAGAACAAGCATGATTATTAAATAGCTGGTCAGTAGTACTTACCTGAGATGTTGAAGAGGAATCAACCATGTGTGCAGAATCTGTTTTCTCTGGTTTTGTTGATTTTGACATTGATGTAGATTGTTCTTCTTCAGGCAGGTGGTTGACCATAGGTGCAGTGTCTTCAGAATTGGACATCGCGAGCTCTACTGCTATATCTCCCTCACTTGCGGAATCATCATCTATGTCCTCCACACTAGCTATGTTGGACTCTCCCGGTGTGACGAACCCAAAGCTCCAATCCTGTCCTTCATCCTCGTTAGCAGTCAAGGCTTTGGGGTCCTTGCTTGCTGAAGTAGAACTACTAGATGTGGCTTTGTCCTCACGATTAAAGGACAAGAAAGGATTGCCATTACCAGTCTTCTTTGTCTTAACACACTCCCGTTTGAAGTGCCCTTTCTCACCACAACTGAAACAGGTTACCTTTGACTTGTCAAAGCCAAAGATCGTGTCCTTGGTTGCAACCAAGTTCTGTCCGGTCTTCTTGAGAAACTTTTTAGCTCATCGGATAGCACTTGCCAAAGCCCACATTATATCAATCCGTTCCAACTGCATCTCATCCACCTGTTCATAGTCCTATCTACCAGGTGGCAATTTCCTATCTTTCCAGCAATTAGTCCATCATAAGAGTGGACTACAGTAGCTAAGAGGTCCATGTGTTCTCTGGCCACCTCAACAGTCACATTACCGAAGTTATCGGTCTTTAATTTTGCTGCATTGGCTTCAGGTATAATATACTGAGTACCAGATGACCCTGACATTTCAGTCCTTGAATAGATGCTTGTGCTGGACTTGCTGAGCTTGAGACGAAGGCAGTCTGCAAGATGCTCCAGATGTCTTTGCCTGAGGAGTCACGTTGTAAAGCGCCGGATTCTGATCGTAGTTGGCGTTTTGGGCTCTATACTTCATCCTAAGCTCCTCCTCTCTCAATTTCAGAATGAAGTCATTTATATCTAACTTCGAGAGCATTCCATTCTGTCTGAGATTTGAAACGAAGGAAGCCCATTTCTCTGGTAATCCATCTGCAAATTTGGATACCTTATCCTCTATCGACGTAGTTACTCCATGAGTGTGCGTCTCACTCATCAAGTGGAAGAATTTGTCGATCACGTCATCCATGCCTTCCTTTCCTATTGAAGAGAAGTTATCAAACTCCTTCTTCAAAGCTTTGGCCTTAATGGCCTTGACTGAGGCTTTTCCGTCATACCTCTTCTCCAACGCATCCCACAATTTCTTTGCTTGAGTATACTCCGAGTACTGATGGAAGATATCCTTCGGAATAGACTGGGTAAGCAAAGCGTAGACTTTCTTCTCAGCGTTTTGTTTCACCTTTTGTGCATCGCACATGCGACTTAACGTATGTTTGACACCGTCATCTCCTATTGGCATATTGTACCCTGACTCGATTGCCTCCCACAAATTTGTATCTACTTTCGAAACGTTGCTTCCATTGTGGGTAGTCGTCTTACGTGATAAGCTTCGGGGGTTTATTATGAATTCCCACTTCGTTTTCCAATAGTAGTAGATTCTGAATACGAGTGTCTCTACTTGCTGTGTATGCTGAAAACTAGTCCTCCATTTCACTTAACTTTACTGTTAAACAAACTGTTTAGGTGTGTGAATGAATGTATGTAATTGGGCTTATTCGGGTGATTGAACTAGGCGAATGGTTCAATCGTGCGACTGAACTAATGCGGATGAGTCAGTTGGCCGAATGAACTAATGCGGTTGAACAGTCTGAATAGGGTTCTTAGTCGTACGAATGAGGGTATAATGAGTCCAATCATGCGTTTGGGGAATGCGAATGACCTCAGTCGTGCGATTGAGCCAATCGTGTGACTGAACCTGCTGAAGTTTGAAAATTCGTAGGTTAAACGTGGTTTTGGCCGCAAAAACTCGAGTTTTCACAAACCTAATTGCAGTATGCCGAAAAAACTAACTGTATGGTCAGGACACGTCTAAGACACCGTTTGACATAACAGGATTGCGTTTTTAGTGAAAAAAACACAATTTTTATATAAAAAATGATTGAATCAACACGCAATCAAGAGCCAAAGCTCTTGTACCACTTGTTAGGGACGTGTACTAGACGATGTACTAACTGATTAACGTGTGTCCCGGACCAAATAGTACAAAATCTTATTTGATTGGCGATCCAATCAGTGAGAATGCACGTAGAAACAACTATGTATTGAATCTAACATTAAGAATCGATTTGGAATCGATCTACTATGATCTATGAACTTGGAGTATGATCTTAGAGGTGTCTAGACGGGTAGGGTACATCTGGAGTCGAAGTGTGTATATCCTTGCGTATTTCCATGAATTAGGTGGTATTTATTGGTTAGGGTTACTCATTCGTGCGACTGAACCATTTGCATGGTTCATTCGTGCAATTGAGCCATGCGGATGATCTATTCACACGACTGAGTGTTCAGTCGTGCGACTAGGTCAGTCGCATGAAGTTGTTCAGGCGTATGGACTATTTAGGCGCATGGACACTCAGTCGCATGGCCATTCGGACGCATGACCACTGTTGGGGCGCATGGTCCAGTCGGACGCATGAGAACTTCACTTAACCAAGTTTGAATGTATTCATTATTATAACATTATGCATTATCAATTCAAACAATCACAAACCTATATATCTAGTCAATATGCGTTACACAACACATTAATGAAATATTAAACATTATACTAACAACACATTAATGACATATTACATTAAGATCCAAATCTAGGTACATATGTATCAACAAATGCAAGCAAGGTTTGGCAATCCAAGCAATAGTCAAAACTTCATAAAAGTCATAGTAATGGGCACATCTTTATAAAAGTCAAGGTAGAAGACACATCTTCATAAATGTCAAGGTAGAAGACACATCTTGATATATGTCAAAGCATTAGTGCAAAAACAGTCAAAACTATCCATAGCAAAAACGTTAATTTTTTACAAGTTTAAATATTAATGCGGGTAAGAGTATTGGTTAAATACGGCTGAAGGAAACCCATGCATATAACCAATGCGGGAAATGGTTTTATGCAAGAAAAACCCAAGTGAAACTAATTTGGACAACTTAAGTCTTCTGCATTTGTTTCCAAACAAATGAATACATCAATTTCTAAAATTTTCAAGAAAAACTTATGCAAAAAAATGTGTACTTCCGCATTTCATTATACGGTTAACATTTTGTTCTTCCAGATTTCTCTGGGCGGTTAAGTTTTGTTTAGCCGCATTTCTCAAATGCAATTGACATGATCAATGCAGATAAAATTGTTGTGTATGTGTACCAAAAATAAATCATGTGCTCACACTCTTCTATCATGATAAGTGTTTGAGCCTTAGTTAATGCGGATGGATAATGCAAAGCATAGATATAATAACATCCATGAGCATTAACTAATGCGATTGAAGGTCACAAAATGCGAACAACAAAATTGTTCACCTGCATTTGTTTATGTAAATTGCGGACAAGTCAAAATGTTTTTCTACATTTGTCATAGTACTCAAGTGCTGTCAAGTTTTGTGCTTTTGCATTTGTCACAGTACTCAAATGCTGGCAAGTTTTGTGCTTCCGCATTTGTCACAGTAAACAAATGCGTACAAGTCAAAAACATCCACATTTGGTACAATATAAAATATTAAATCCTCTGCATTCGGTCACGCATTTGCAAAGTTTGAGAAAGCCATTAATTGACTATTAAGCACATTAATGAGAGTCATTTAGTACTTTCCAAATTTGAGTGAACTGACGGTGCAACGAGCGGTTTTTCATATTGATCTCCATCGATCATCCAAATCATCACAATCTTAGTGTGTCAATTGTTCTTCTAACTCCATTTCATCTCTTTTTGGATTCTTAGCCAAGTAGTATCAAAATAAGGTGATTATCGATGGATACGTATACCTTGAATACTAAACCAGTGATGAACATAGAACCCTAGGCTAAGAATACATAATAAAATAACCATGACCAATGAATTTAAATGTCATTTTCAAGTTCAATGAAACAGATGTTAATGTGATTAACAAAGAATAACCGAGTTACAAACCCTAGGTTAACCACATGAATAGAAGAATCGAGAATTGATAATGTTGAAGTCAAATCCAATGTTTCAATGTTAAAAGATTGTTAAACCAACAAAGATGATTGAAAATCAACATAAAACAAAACATAAATGGTTATTCATCTCAAAATAAAAGATAGATCAAATTCCTATAGAACAGTAGCCATTGAACTTTTAGTTTTGGCTTGAGAAAGTCAAACTGAGAAAAGGCAAACAAGAAGCAGACCTCCGTTGCTCTGTCAACATGTGAAGCTGAATATGTTGCTGCTGCTAGTTGTTGTTCCCAAATAATTTGGATTCAACAGCAAATGCACGACTACGGTTTGCAATTTTCTTACACTCCTATTTTGGTTGATAATTCTGCTGCTATTGCTATAACCAAAAATCCGGTCCAACATCCTAAAACTAAACACATCGGTGTTAAATATCACTTATACGGGACTGTTTTGAAAAGCAATTAATCGAAGTGGTTAGAATTAATACGGATTTTCAATGCGCCGACCTCTACACAAAAGCATTTGATAAACCGAGGATTTATATCTTTTAGTGGTTAATGGCGTGAAAAAGAAAAGTAAAGTGATTCCAGAAGATGAAAGTTCGTAGTCTGACTAATGTAGTTATTTTATTTTATTTCATTTTATTTTCCTGTCTATTAAAATCCAAAATCACAAAAAGATTTTCGGTTTTAAAATTTTAGGGGGAGAATAGTTTAGTCCAGTATTTAATTTGTGCAGTATTTAATTACTTAAAAAAACAAAGGGGGAGGGCTGCTTAGCTAGTAAGAAATGAAATCAAATCTATGATTCTGATTCAAAGTAAATGGAAAATGATAGTACACAAGGAACGCATTGGTTGGGACTTCAAAACTAGTGTGCTCAAAATGCGAAATTCAAGGTACAAGTTTGAGAAGTCCAAGCACAACTAAAAAAAATGATAGGTAAACTAGTTGCTACTGAGATAACATGGAGAAAGTAGACCTAGAGGTTGCTAGTTCATAATATGATATGTTGGTATATTCAACACAATAGATGAGTAGACTTCATTGGTGAATCAAAAAGTCAAACTAACATGTTCAACTTGCTGTGGTTTCTCATCTTATCCCTGGTTAACACAATCAATGTATTTCCAATAAGGGGTGACGAGCAAAATAAATGCCACAAATGTGTGCGGATGACCACAAATATGAGAAAAGCACATGTAAAAAATCCTAAATGCAATCAAGCTGATAACTTATGTTATTGGTGTGTTATGTGCAAAAAGAAAAATAAATGCTCTAACAAGAAGATAGGTTGTGTGGCTTTCTGCTGTGCGGTGGCACTGACTAGAGGATAAGCATAACCTAAATATTCTAGAATTCATTGTTGTTTGCGCCTCTCTGCTGTGCGATGGCAATGACCTGAGGCTTGGCATCTCTGTGAAGCTCTTAGAATATTCTCTTCTTGTCCAATACCCGTAGACCACTCAAAAATTTCCCGAGGAATGTTGATTACCAAATAAGTGTGAAATCCACAAATGCATATTGAAATAATTAAACCTAATTCATCCCCATTGTAAGTCAAAAGTATGTGTATGGATTTAAGGGGACAAACATACTGACACTCATCGTGACTACAAATTCTTGAAAGTTAAAATCATTTTGTGCATCTTATATCTTTAGTATGATTTCTTGAAAGTGCTCATGACTCTCAGACACAACAAGAATCTAGCGTCGATGGCATATTAATAAGGGGTTCCCAAACGATTCTGTTATACCTATATGATTCCATAATGAATCATTCCAGAAATGATCTAATCAACTTGAAGTTGTTCTACTCAAACCCAAAACAATAAAAATATGTCTTGTTTTTCTTTTAGATTTCTAAGTTATTTTCTATTTTCTAGTCGTTTGTAGGATTAATCGTTGGACTATAAAACTGGATGTACTCTGGGAATCACTTACTAAAATGGGTCACGTCTGAGGTGACAAATAAGTTTTTAAAAGGGATCACGTCTGAGGTGATAAATCAGTCTTAAACTAAAAGGATCACATCTGAGGTGATCAAATAGTGTTAAAAGGTCATAATGTTTATCAAATGTTAACATTTTAAAGGGTTGAAAGTGTAAAGGGCTCAAGCTCATAAGTATGTGCCAATCGCACGATTGGATCATAAGTATGAGCCATTCGCACGATTGGATCATAAGTATGAGCCAATCCCAAGATTGAACCTTAAGTATGAGCCAGTCATACGACTAGACCATGAGTATGGAACAACCATGCGACTGGACTAGAAGACTGAACCAATCGCACGAATTGATCAAGGAGTATGAGCCAATCGCATGACGGAACCCAGTCGCATGACTGAAGCATGAGTATGGGCTCAGTCGCACGACTGGAGCATGCGTATGGATCCAGTCGTAAGAGTGAAATTAATACAGTATACACCATGCCGAAATTTCATCTCACCTCAAATCTTTCAAAAAACTACTCATACGTAGACACCCTGCCGAAATTTCATCTCACCTTGATTTCTTGCCGATTGTGTTGCTAACAGATCTATTCTTCATCTACAGGTATTGTGGGACTGAAATCAATCAAAATGACCGGTGAAATCAAACCCTAAATGACCTAATCACCTAAAATCAAGAAATCTATAAAACTCTTAAAACAAACCACTTAAATGGACATAATAGTTGAAATGAGGGACATTAAGTGATATTTAGAGTTACTGTGAATCTAATGAGTCCAAACACAATGTCTAACATCAAGATTTGACCAAGATTCAGGGTCGGAGTGTCGCACAGAGCCTTTTGCGAATGGACACTCCGAATGAACTTCAGTCGCATGATTGAGCCAGGCGCAAGATTCATTCACATGATTGAATCATTCGGTGACTCAGTCGCACGACTGACTCAACCGCATGGCTTAACAAACGACTAAGTTCAGCCGCATGACTGAACTTAGCTGCATGACTGAACTTAGCCGCATGTTCTATCTCACGACTGAACTCAGTCGTATGGTTCAATCGCATGATTGAACCAGATCGCTTAATACAGTTTAATTTCCAACAGTCATCTCTTATGCACAAATTTAATATTATATGTCTTGTGTTATAGCAACATGGCTCATAGGTAGACTATCAATACCAAGCACAACATCTGTCCTCACCTTGATTCTACATCCAGGAATGCTTCTGAGTTCTCAAGGATTATTTCCTTTCTGCGCAGATCACGGATCTTCAAGACTATATCTGTCCCCCGCACACCTTACAGATCCATTCAGCAAGCCTTCTAGGAAAGCGCCAGGGTAGATCGGTCCTTTGAGCCACACCATATACAGAGCTCCATTTATGGTCAAGAGATAGAGATTACTGAGGATGCCTTGAGACGGGTCTTAGATCTGGGTGAGGACGGAGCCTACCCAACTAAGCTACATCCCTTGACTGTTCGGGGATGCTTTATGAGGATCAAGTATGCCGGTGACTTAAATGTCGGAGTACTGAAGAAGAGTCACATGTTCCCGCAATTCAAGTATCTCGCACACGTGATCCTGAAGTGTATTGCCTCCAGGCGTGGAGGATTGGACGAGCTATCCGACTAAATCCAGAATGCATATGTTGCACTGGTACTGAACCACCCATTCAGTTTATCTCGCATGATCTTCTCCTACTTGATCGAGAACCTTGAGGCTAAAGGCAATGAAGGCTTCTGTATGTACCCACATTTCTTACAGCTTATTACAGACGAGAAGCTTCCTTCACTACCAAAGGAAAGGGATGATGCTGTTATGCTGGAAGTTATGGATGAAACAACATTAGGGAGGATGAATGTTTACAGGGGGAAGAAGGTGAAGCCCCTACACGAGATTGTTTGGGATTTTGGCCAGAGATGATTACATGGCGCCTGCTTGCAAGAAATAGCATCACGATGACAGTGATTCAGATATTGAGCCCTTCATGTAAGGCCCCAAAATCGGGACGCTTATAGCTGGGTTCTCATCGCCCATAAAACGTATAATTACATTTGTGTTTCATAAATCGCAGCGGAAAACTAAAACAATCTTTCATTTCCATGTAAATGCTCTTGCAAGTTAATACAACATTCATTACAAAATAGCTTGTTCGCATTACAATGCAAAAACATTTATCAAAAGAATGCCATCTCAAAAGAGCTGAGTACCTTCATGGTGTGCCATCCTCAGCAAACATTACCTGCCAACTGGAAAACATATAAAAAGTCAGCGTTACTGAGTGAGTTCTAGTTTTATTACAAAACATACTTTACTTTCATATAAAACCATTCGTTACTTTTACATGATCACACATCGTACGTACACATAGAAAATATCATTATTATCTTCTTCATTCATTCATTCGTTCATTCGTTCTTTATGACTTATTTGTGCATCGGACATCATCCGTACCAATACCATGTGCTACATCCCGGTTAGTCGTAGCTACCGGCCAAAGTCAATAAATGAACAGCTAAATGTATGCCACGGTACTAGGAGTAACCATTAGTCTTAGCTACTGGGCCGAAGTCAATAAATGAACAGCTAAATGTATGCCACAGTACTAGGGGTGAGCGGTAGAGGTTCTACATTAAGGGTCAATCACAAAGAAGGACCCGTTATCCGATGCGTGCAAGACGTTTCATTGGTTCATTAATGCATGCATTCAACATCGTGTTCCTCTTTCATTATCTGTCACTTTACGTTACATAATACTTTTTTCATTCCTTATCATAACACGTAAAGTTATGGGAAAGATAAACATACATCATAATAAGGAACATAACACACACAGTCATCATTATCATACAGGGCAACACCATACATACATAAGGTGCATAAACTTGCAACATCAACATCATCATGCCCAACATGCTTTCTAAGGCCTCAAGCGTCATCTTACAGGCTCTTATGGGGACCTTTACGTCAAAACTTACATCTGCACTTTCCCCCGAAAGTAAGAAGTCAATCTATACCTTCCACGGGTACAACCAACCCGAATCGGCACTTTTCCTCTTTTTCTCTTCTTTCTCTCTTCTCCCCTTTCTTTGGCTGATTTGTGAGTGTGGGGGAGAGGGTAAGGGCTGCCCTCTCCCTTACATACTTCCCCCTCACCCGACTTTCTTTCGTTGGCGAGTTTGGTCCCTCGACTTTGGACTTTATTTTCTTTTATTTCTTCACCGGCTTCAAAATAATAAATATTCGAGTGTTACACTTCATGACTACCACATCCGATGACGATGATGATGATGATGACAAAGATGATGGTCAAGGTGGGGGAGATGCAGTTCCTAGTATTTCATGGGCCACCAATACGACTACTATATCTTCACCACCTCCACCAAGTACTTCTTCTGCTCCAAGTGATTTTTTGATAGAGGAAGAAGAGGAGACAGATGATGAGCCTCTGTACGGACGGTCGGGAGTCGGGCCGTGGCCACTAATAAAGGCATAGAGGTGGTTGGTGGACGCTAGGCTGAGTCTAGGGGTGTTGCTGATGATGTTACTGATCCTACATACACCCCTACCACTACCACAGCTACCACCACTACCAAACCTCCTATCATCACCCCCACAGCTACTACTACCACCACCATTCCTCCCACTACTACTATCTCTCATCCCACCACCACTGCCACAGCCACTCCACCACATCCCACACACATTCCACCTCCCATATTTACCACATCTACCACTACAAGTCACCAAGCCGGTCCTTCCATACACACTCCCTTTGCCGCTGGACCCACTCTACCCCACATCGGGTTGGAGGAATAACTGGCTAACCTAAACAACATTATGCTTAGACTGCTTGCAACTGATGAGCTTAGGCTTCTTAGTTACACAGAGGATGGAAGTGAATGCTGCTGAAGCAAGAAGATCAGGGAGCTTAGTGAGAAGAGCGACCTGTAAAGAGAGCTTTAAGTTGCCCACCAAGCGCTTACAAGTCAAAATGAGCTATTGCTAGCGTTGGTGAAGAGAATAGAGGAGCTCAAGAAGAACAATAAGAAGATTATGCTAAGGCTAAAGGGGTCAAAGAGTGAGCCTCTAAAGAAAAAAAATGGCGATGGTGATGATGAAGATGATGTGGATGAAGATGATACTGAAGAAGATGTCGAGGAGGAAGGACCGAGCCGAAAATATCGAGATGAGGATGATGATGAGGAAGGTGATACATCTGCATCAGCCTCTAATCCTTAGGTTCAGGAGAGGCGAACAAAAGGAATCAAGATCAAGGAGCCTCATCCTCTGCTCCTCCAGCTGAAGAACCTACTATTCAAGACAAAAGTAATATTTAGATGTATTTGTATTTAGAAACTTTTGTATTTGATTATATTACATTAATGTAATTAGATTCATCTATGTTCGTTTATGTTTAAATGCTTTTTATGATGACTTATGGTGTTTGTGCTTAATGTTTAATCAATAGATGAAGCTCTATGAACAGAAGAATACGATGTCCAACCCCTTCAGCAGGTCAAGACTTAATTAACTATGATTCTTGACTTGCAAGGAATAGTCAGAATGTCAGTGAGCTACACTCCCGAAGAAGGAGAAATCATTCATGATCTAACCGATGACCAGCTAGCTGAGACATTCCGACTCAATCCTGATGAAATTGTCAAAGATGCTCTAGAAGTCGATGTATTGAGTGATGGGGAGCTACAGGGTGTAGACGAGATTGAGATTGAGGATGTTACAGCTGAGCACTATCCAGAGTACGCTGACCACGAAGGCAATGTTATACCCAATTTGGGTGATACTTTTGGCAGTGCTACATTTGAGAAGCTGGATGAAGTAGAGAAAGAAAAGGAGAAAGAAGAAAGCTCAGCCCAAGCTTTGGGCGGCTTGTTTTGCTGAAATGAAAGCCCAGCGGGCACCTACAAGCAGAATGCCTACACCAAACTATACAGAGTCAAGAAACATCAGAAGGTGTCTGGCAAATCAATGCGTGGGCTTATTTTAAAGAGTTGAATGTCTATGCTATAAGAGAGAAAAGGGGATTGAGAACTTCGGATACCCTCATGATGTGAAGACTCCCTGGTTTTGAGCTCAACCGACTGGCATGCTTAGATCTATAGTATGCTAATCCAAGGAAGATGTCAGGTTGGTTTGAGGTTGCACTGAAGAAAGGATACCACACCAGGTGGGTAAAATTCAGACCTCAACAACTACAGAGGTACATCCGTAGGTCTGAAGTGGACCCTATATAAGGGAAGCCGAAAGTAGTGCTGAAGTGGAGTCCCCCGCGCACAATGTCAAAGATTCCCTTATGGAAAATGCCTTAGGACTTCACTCCACACTACAAATGGTGGTATTATGATTGGAGGACAAGGGAAGTGGTCATAGTTCTGAACAAACATAGAAAAATAGAGACTATCTGGGTATTTGACCCTATGTGGCTTACAAACTTGTCAGCAGAAGATGTTTAGACATTATACAAGTGGCCACTATTTATGACACACAGGACATTGTACAAGCTCTCCAGTTTCAACACGTGATAAAGACTCTTCTTTGCATTTGAAATACATGCAGGAGTTACAAAAAAGGACAAGTACAAGAAGTTTGGAGAACATGTGAAGAGTGTTAGACAATAGAGGAAACTATGACCAAGGGGGAGTTTGTAGATGCATATGTTCCTAGTTTATGAGTTTAATGTAAATGTCTTTCATGTCTTACACATATGTAATGAATGGGTTCAATGAAACATAATATGTGATTGATGTTTATTATTTTATTTGTTTCATATTATTATTGTGTTAAAGTATAATGTATATGAATGACATATTATATAGGTTTGAGGGTGTTGTGAATCATTCTTAGTCAATCATGATTAAGAAATGTTCAACATGGTCGGATGATTAACCATGCGAATGGTCCATACTTATGGACCATACGCATGAATTATCCATGCTTATGGACTAGTCGCACGACTGAACCAAAGACTGGATTAGTCGCACGATTGGGATATAAGATTGACTCAGTCGCACGACTGAACCTCATCATGCGTATGACTCAATCTCATGATTCAGTGACAGGATCAGTGATCACAAGTTTGATGTATTAGGATTTAAAGCAGCGGAATACAAACAGGAATTAGACAAATTGTAGCAAGCATCGATACTTGTATGCATTAAGAGCGCATACGGTTATAGGGAGAGAATATATATATTTCTGATTTCAAGGAATGTTTATAGATGTAGAATATTTCCAATCAAATCATTCATTCATTCCATTCATTCATTCATCACCTATTACAATAGTTGTCACTCCTTATATAGAGTGCAACAATCACTGCTATTATCACGAAAAGTGACAACTGGCAGATCTAATACAAAAATAACTCTCTTAACAAACTACTGAAATGTTCACAACTACAGAACATATCAGAGTGTTAAGTACAAAATATAAAACTACTGAAACTACAACGACTGAAGAACAAGCTCTTCAGTTGTTTTACAAAACTACTGAAACATAAAAATATAAAACTACTGATATCACAACTACTGAAGAAGTACTCTTCAGCAGTTGTGACAAACTACTGAGGCTTCAGTACTTGATCTTCAGACTTTGACCTTCAGGTGTTTCATCAGCTGATGACTTCAGTAGATATCATCAGCTGATGTCTTCAGTCTTGTCTTCAGACTTTGTACATCAGTTGTTGATCTTCAGTACTTGTAAACTCTTCAGCTGTTGTACTTCAGTACTTTGGTCTTTCAGCTTCAGCACTTGTGTTCTTCAGCTGTTGTACTTCAGTGCTTTAGTTCTTCAGCTGTTGAGGTCTTCAGCACTTGATCTCCAGCTGTTGAAGTCTTCAGCACTTTGTCAAACTACTGATGAGGCTTTCAGCAGTTGTTGTGATACCATGTGGGACTTAGAGGTTTTCTGATCTTGGCTCATTGGTTCTTTTGGTCCAACAAACTCCCCCTGAACCAATGCAGCCAAAACCTCTAACTTATTATTATCCCACTTATTGATGGCAAAATGTTGGTCTTTTTCCTTCTTGATCAGTAGAGAAGATGACCCATGTAAGCTCCGGCCTGGGAAGAAATCTCAAATATTTGTTTGGTAGAGTATGAATGGAAACTCTGTTTTGGGGAACTGGACACAGAGTTGTTATCCCATTCATGAGATTTACTTCCCCATAATGAGTCTGCATGACTCACGAACATAGGCCTCAAGGAGAACAACTTGTTCCTCCTGAGAGAGTTCTTCTACTCCTCCTTCGAAGAAGAACTCTGGACCATAGTACTCTGATAAGTACTTCATGGTCCTGCCATTTTTCAGCTCCACCGTAGTTACCTCCCTATATACAAATTCATCAGGATGGTTGCCTTCAAGGAGTAACTGGAGTCATTCTTCTAGATGTCTTCAAGCTTCTTATATAGCAACCCCTTCTTTATCATCTTGTTTTCTAGTAAAGCTTGAGGGGTCTTCTTTGCTTGGTGAGCTTTCTTGAATTCATCAATGATTTCCCAAGGTGAGACTACAACGGCCAACATGATGGTAGACTCTATTGTTTTTCGTACCTGGCCGTTGTATCTGTGTGGGATAGTTTTTTTATGGATTCTAGAACTCACCCTGGGGTCTGGCCATACTCTCACTCTCTCCTTCTGATACTGAAAGGTGTGCCTGAGAGTGTACAGCCTTTGAGCATGCCCTTTCATGGCTTGAATAGATGATGACTGAGGAAATTCCTTGTCAACCATCTTCAACAGTGCTCATCATGCTGTTCTGCTGTTCTTCTTCTTCTATCTTGAGTCTGACCATTTCCCTTTGAGAGTCAGGTGTGATCATGGGTTGACTTCGGGTTTTGGTAGCTTCAGAACAGCAGAGAGTGGCAGACTATCATCTTCATCCTCCTCTTCTTCTTCTTCTCCATCCTCAGCACCCGTCTCTCCTTCTGGGTACATCACTGGATGATGGTTGTGTTGGTGAAGGAATTGGTGTTGTGAGAATTGGTTTTGAAGAATGAGGATGTTCGGATTTTGGCTTAGAGATTGGTTGGGAGATTTGAGGGATAGGATTGTTTGAGTGGGTGGAAGGAAGGTTGATCCAGCATCTTTGTAGTTAGCTTCGCCTTTGTGAGTTTAGCCATCTCTAACCTTTTACCAGCCCCAGCCTCATCAAGGGCTTCCACAATAATCCCTTTGTTGAATTGCTCAGACAGACAGATTCTGGTGGCTATAGCCAGAATGCTGTCCCTGGTCCATGCGCAAATCTCCACTAACGATCTTCCTAAATATTTTGCAATGAAGCGATCATTATTTCCAATCTCTCTTTCTCAAGAGCATCATACCCTGCCATCGGGTTTGTATCTCTTGCACTTCCAACCTTCTGATCTCACTATCCAGTGTGGCTGTGTCAAACCCCTGCCTGAAGAGTGTTCAATTATTTTATCCATGGATCGGCTGTGTGTAGTGTCAGCTTCTTTGACCAGCTCCTCCAAGGATTTGTCTTCAGCAGTGTGATCATCAGCACTTCTCTTTCGCTTGTAAGTGAGCAGAGTTTGCTTTTCTTTCTCCTCCTCTTGGGCTTGCTTCTTCTCTCCTTCTTCTCCTTGTTCTTTTCCTCTTCTTTTCTTTCACTGCAGTACTCTCCCCCTTTTTGGTGCATTGGAGGAAGGGGTTTGTACGCAGCAGAAAGAGTCTTTGGACAGCAGCATCAACCAAGGGCTGTAGAGTTGAGGAAAGCCTCTCATCAATGGCTTTAGTCATAATATCAGTGATTATGGGTGTGATGAGAGGGAGGGAATTTTGAAGTGCAGCACCTATTTGCTCAGGAGGGTTCTGTTCCTGAGAAGTAGGGCTGAAGCAGAGGCAGGTGGTTGAGTTTGGAGTGGCGCAGTGTTTGGGGACCTTCAAGTGAAGGTGCCATCTGTGGGTGGGTTGAGGCAGATGGTCTTTCTCCTTGTGAGAGTTGGTCAAGTAGGTTTTGCAGCCTACTGACTTTCTCTTCAAGGATTGTGTTCTGCGCAAGAACATCATAGAAAAAGCCCAGGTCATCATCAGCCGAAGCTGAATCATCTGACCTCCTGCTTAGAGCAGGATTTACATGCACTGGGTGTAGACTAGTTGGTGCATGTGCCCCTTGTGCTTGGTACTGGGGACTTCCAGCCTCAGGACAGTGTCCATCATCAGCTGTTGCCTCTAGTGAGGTCTTAGCAATATTACCAGCCTCATTTGAATGTGCTGAGTCAGAGGAGGTGGCAGCCTCACTAGATATTCTAAGCTCCTTGTCTACACCAGGAGATAGAAGTGGTAAACCCCTGTGCTGTGGGTTCTCAAGTGCACTGTGTTCCTCCCCCTTAATTGTAGAGGTATTCCCAGTAGTAAGTGGTTTTGGGGAGGGGGTGAGGAGTGCAGTTGAGTCAGCACTTGTGCAACTATTAAAGTTGGGCTGTGAGGGGCGGTCATTGGGGTGAAGGATAGAAGCAGTGTGCACCTGGGGAGGTTGGTGCTCTTGAATGGCAATCTCCTCAAGTGAGGAAGATCCCAGATATGTAGGTACCCCTTGTGTGGTTGCTGCAGGCTCCTGATGAGAGGAAGCCTGAGCGGCTATGGCTGGAAGAGTCATTGTATCCACTAGGGGGTTTGGACTAGTGGATATAACCTGCGTTTGTGTTGCAGGGGCATCCTCAGGGGACTCAATTCCCTGAGTAGCCGTTTTGGGTTTCTTTTGGTGGGTTTGGTGGGGACTTTGGATTTGGAGGTGGTGGCTGTGGGTTCCAGCTGCGTGGGTTCTCGCAGCTTGGCTGCCATTTTGAGTGTCGGTCAGAGTTGTGCCGGGAGTATACTTCCGGCAGAACAGCCGTAGCAGGGACTCCCAAGCCAACAAGTCCCTCAGCATTAAGCTGGTTTGTAATGATGGCCATTATGAACCGTGGATATAGTATCCAACGGTTGGCAGTTAGTTTTTGAGCCATATCCTTGAGCTCTAAAAATATTATTTCTGAAAAATTTAGTGGTTGTTGCTCAAGAATAGAATACATTACTTGCTGCCATTTTGTCGACATTTGATCCCAAGACGACGTCTTAGGGGCCAAACATACATTCACCATGTGAAAAATCAGGCGCTCAGCATCATTAAAGTGTTTCTTCATGATAGTGGAGGCACTGAGATCGCCTTGATATCCATGTTGAGCAAAGGATAGATCTATGGTGCCCTTCGGATATCCAGCAGGAGAACTAGCATCATTCAGTTGAAGAATTTGGCGGATTATTTCAGGAGTGATGACTACTTCTTTGTTGTTTACGACCGACTGGAGGGATGGTGTGTTGTTCTCCCAGTGGTAACAATAACATTCATCCAAAATTGTTGAAGGGATTCGGCATGTAGTATGGGATTCAGAAGAAATGCCGTATGGTATTGGGACTGAACCATAAGATCGATAGCAGTATCGAACTTAGTCCAGATGGGCGATTTAGTGAGGTAGGCAACACAGTTGTGTCGCGGTTTAATTTGCATGGACGCCATGGAGAAAAGGGAAGTTTTGGAGAGGAACGTGAGGTTTGAAGAAGATGAAGCATTGAGAGCTTAGGTTAGGGATATTTATAGGGTACGGGTAAGAAAACGATTGAAGGATGTGGTGTTAGTCATCAGTAGTTTTAAACGACCGTTGACATGGTATTATCCTTTCAGACGTTGAAACAGCTGAAGTCGTGGTTTTAGGCATCAGTAATTTAGAAAACTACTGAAGACCGTGGTTTTGACTTCAGATGATTGAAACAACTGAGGACTTGGTGTTTGTCATCAGTAGTTATGAAACTACTGAAGACAGTGGTTTTGTCATCAGCTGTTGTAAACAACTGAAGACTTGGTATTAGTCATCAGTAGTTATAAAACTACTGAAGACGTGGTTTTGCTTCAGTTGTTTAGAATGAAACAACAGTTGTACAAACGACTGAAGAGAAAGTTCTCTTCAGCTGTTTTCGTCAATTCTTAGCTTTTCAGCTGTTTCGTACTGTCCTCAACACATTCATCAGTCTTTTTAGCTGATTTCAGTTGTTTCATAGGACATCAGTACTTATCTGTTTTTACTGATTGTAGTAGTTGTAACTGCATCAGTAGTTGTAACTACATCAGTAGTTTAGAACAGATGAAGTACTTCAGTACTTATGAGACATTTAGCCTTCAGTAGTTATAAAACTACTGAGGGTAAAGAGCTCATCAGTACTTATATGTGACATAGGTACTAATGATCATCAGTACTTATTACTAAGATCATCAGTAGTTGTCATTTATTCTATGCTGCAGTCATACCAAGCCTTAACACCAGGTTTTGGAAAGTTGAACTATCCAAAGGCTTAGTAAAAATGTCTGCAAGCTCATAAGCACTAGGCACAAACTTAGGATCAATCAGACCTTTTTCAAAACAATCCCTTATAAAATGATGTCTGATCTCTATATGTTTGGTCCTAGAGTGCTGGACTGGATTTTTGACAATGCAAAGAGCTGAAGCACTATCCATTAACAATGGAGTCTTAGTCTCTGAAATGCCATAATCCAGAAGTTGGTTTTGAAGCCAGAGTACCTGAGATGTACAACTTGCAGCAGCAATGTACTCTGCTTCAGCAGTTGATGTAGCAACTGGGGTCTGTTTCTTGCTCTGCCAAGAGTCAAGCAGTTGCCTAGGAATTGACATCCACCAGAAGTTGATTTCCTGGTCAACTTACACCTGCATAGTCACTGTCAGAAAAAGCAACTAATTTACCAGAATGTCCAGTAGAATACCATAAACCTAGAGATGGAGTGCCTTGCAGATATCTAAAGATCCTCTTGACTGCAATCAGATGAGACTCTTTAGGTGCAGCCTGAAATCTAGCACAAACACATGTAGCAAACATAATATCTGGTCTAGAAGCTGTTAAATACATCAAGGACCCAATCATACATCTGTAAAGTGTTTCATCAACCACTTTACCTTTCTGATCGGTATCCAGTTGTGTGGTGCTGCACATGGGGGTAGAACAGGACTTATAGTTTTGTAAATCAAACTTTTGCAAAAGATCTTTTGTATATTTGGACTGATGAATGAAAATTCCATCAGCCTTTTGTTTGATTTGCAACCCCAGAAAGAACTGTAATTCTCCCATGGCACTCATTTCAAACTTCTGTTGCATCAACTTTGTAAAGGCATCACACAACTTTGGATCAGAGGATGCAAAAATGATATCATCTACATAAATTTGAACAAGTAGATTATGCTGCCCAGCTTTCTTAATGAATAAAGTCTTATCTATGGAGCCTCTAGTGAAATTGTTTTCCAGAAGAAAGTTTGATAATGTCTCATACCAGGCTCTAGGAGCTTGTTTTAACCCATAAAGAGCCTTATCAAGCTTATACACCCAATTAGGATGTTTATTGTCCTCAAAGCCTGGAGGTTGACATACATAAACCTTCTTTAATTTTTCATACAAAAATGCACTTTTGACATCCATTTGAAAAACGTTAAGGTTTTGATAAGCAGCATAAGCTAAAACAAATCGAATTGCTTCCAGTCTGGCTACAGGGGCAAGGGTTTCATCATAATCAATACCTTCTTCTGTGCAAACCCCTGAACAACCAGTCTGGCCTTGTTCTTAACAATAAGCCCATTTTCATCAGTTTTGTTCCTAAACACCCTTTTAGTGCCTATTGCACACTTACCTGGAGGTAGAGGAACCAGTTCCCACACTTGCTGTTTCTTGAACTGAAGAAGCTCAAGCTGCATGGCATCAACCCATCCATTGTCCTTTAAAGCAATGTGATAATTCTTTGGCTCTTGCTGACTGATGAAGAGAGCATAGAAGCAGAAATTTGACAATTGACTTCTTGTTGATACTCCAGCAGTGATATCACCAATGATTTGAGACATAGGGTGATTCTTCAGATCTTGATACACAATGAGATCTGTGCAAGTGTTTGTAGCAGGCTCAGCAGTAACAGATGGTGATGGTGAATCATTCCTTGAAACCAATCAGTGGATGGTAATTCAAAGGAAGTTGAATTCGAAGAGATCTCATCAGCATTTGTTGTGGATGGTGCTACTGGAGCTACAGGAACATCAGGTCTAGCTAAGTCAGGCAGCTGATCACTAAACCTGAAGAGGTGAGTACTGCAATCATCATCATCATCAGCAGTACCACCAGGTGGTGAACTGTTGACAAGGAGCAACAGCAGGAGTTTGATAAGGAACATATTGCAGTATGTCCAAATCAAATAACTCCACAGGGCTTTGTGGAATCTTGTCCTTTGGAGATTCATTGAACTTAACATGTAGAGTTTCTTCAACCATCTTTGTTCTGCAGTTGAAGACTCTGTATGCTTTGCAAGTAGATGAATAACCAACAAAGTACCCTGCATCCACCTTAGGATCAAATTTAGGAGTTGATCCTTTGTGTTGAGAGTAAAACAGGGACACCCAAATGCTTTGAAAAATGAAATCAGAGGAGCCAAATGATGGAGGACTTCATATGGAGTCTTCATCAACCTCTGATTTACTAAAACTCTATTTTGCACATAGCAAGCTGTGTTGACAGCTTCAGCCCACAAGGTCAATGGCAAACCTGAGTCAGCCAGCATGGACCTTGCAGCTTCAATGAGGGTCCTGTTCTTTCTCTCCACTACTCCATTTTGTTCTGGAGTCCTTGGAATGCTGAACTGCCTTTTGATTCCCTTTGAAAGATAGAAGTCATCAAGTGTATGATTTCTGAACTCAGTTCCATTGTCACTCCTAATACACTTGACTGGAAGGGAATACTGCTTCTCAATATACAGCACAAAGTGAATAATCTTCTGAGCAGCCTCATCCTTTGAATGTAGAAAGAAAGTCCATACAAATCTGGAGTAATCATCCACAATTACCAGACAGTATTTCTTCTTTGCCATGCTCGTTACTCTCACAGGACCAAATAGATCCATATGCAGTAATTGCAAGCAGGCAGTGGACTTAGGCACTTCAATAGGAGGGAATGAGACTTTGTGCTGTTTTCCTTTTAAACACGCAGTGCAGGTTTCATCACAGTGGAACTCCTTTATTGGTAAGCCTCTGACTAAACTATTGTGGGTAAGCTGATTCATGTTTTTGAGATTAACATGACCCAGCCTCCTGTGCCACAGTTTAGATTCTTGAGAAGAGGCTTTGGAAAATAGGCAAGGATTGCCTTTGAGATCTATCTTCTTAGAAAGATCTAAGGCATACACTCTTCCTGTCCTGTTGGCTGTCAGGAGAGTGTGATCATCCAACACCTTGTCGATCAAGTGCAGAACTTTGGATGACAGAATCCTACAGTTTTGACTGGTGAAAAGGGCAACATGGCCTTTATCACACATTTGACTGATACTCAAGAGATTGTACTTGAGATTTTCCACATGATTAACATCATCAAATTTGATTTCTCCATTGGAGACAAAGCCCTTACCGATGATGTAACCCCTAGCATCATTGCCAAAAGAGACAAATCCCTTCTTTCCTTGAGAGTAGTCATGAAGAAGAGAGCTGTTCCCAGTCATGTGCATAGATCCCCCACTGTCTACATACCAGATGCTACTTTGGCATGTTGAAGAACTCTGCAAAAATAAACAATTAGTTAGTTTTAGAGACCCAAACCTTTTTGGTTTTGGGCCTGGTCTCATCAATAGATGGTAAACTAACAGGTTTATTTGAAACAACAGCCTGAGAGGAAGAAGATGGTGTAGAAGAGGAGTCCTTTGGCTTGGACCTCCTTTTCTGTGGTTTCAACATAGGAGCATCTAGTTGGTTAACTCTACCCAACAGATGTTGAACCATCATAACCAGCTGTGTCTGATTTTGTGATAAAGCTTTCAGCTCATCAGACACATTGCTAGTGGAGTTTGATAAGTTCCTATGTTGCACCTTCTTCTCCTGAGCACCCTCAGCTGTCACCTATTTAACCCCTTCCTTTTTGGATTTCTTTGAGGACTTAAGGGTTACAGGATTTGATGTTGCTGATACAAATGTGGTCTCAAACTCAGTTTTCATTTTTACCATTTTCTCATTAATTTCTTCTTTTAGTTTGAGTTTGGAACCTCTTTTGTACCAACAATCATCTGTAAGATGATTGAACAAACCACATACTTCACATGGTTTCTTCTTCATCTTAGGTTGATCATCAGCTAAAGAGGGTGAAGCAACAGAAGACTTGTTCTTCAATGCTTTGGAAGCATTGTTTGCTTTCTTGACAGCCTCTTTAGTAGTCTTCAAACTCTTTCTACTGCCAGTTTTCTTCTCTTCAGTACTGACAGCAGTTGAAGTTTGAACTTCAGGTGTTAAATCCTGCTCTCTAGTCCTTTCAGGACCTTCAGAATTAACTCCTGAGTTGATCAACTCATTAATCATGTGAATGTCAGCATTTGAACCATCAACATCAGCTGATAGGTTCAAAGAGGGCTTGATGCTGACTGCTACTTCTGATTGTGCTGTATCAGAAGGTAGATCACATGATGTGATGGATTGGTTATCACTCTCACCATCAGATTCTACCTCTGCTCTTGGGGTAAAATCTGTAGGTGGAGCAGTGTGATTGTAACCAATTCCAAACTTCACATTTGAAGCAGATTGCTTACTAAGAAGCATTTCAAAACCTTTGCATGATTGTACCCATCTATCACACTCTACCTGGGTAACTGCAAGGGTTTCTTTGAGATCTTTGTACTTCTCTAGAAGTACTTCTTCTCTAGCCTTATCATCAATTATTTGGCAATTCAGTTTATAAATCTCATCATCTTTATCTTAAGCACAGACTCAAACTCAGCTTTATTTTTGGAAATTGTTTGTTCTAGCTCAATGTTCTTATTAATTAGAGCTACATTTGCTTCTCTAATGGAAGCAAATGCTGCTATGCATGGTTCAGAACATAATTTGGCTTTTGCCTCAGAGGATACCTGTGATACCTGAGATGTAGAGGCATTAGAAAATGAAGTATCAGCAGACTCCAAAGCCATAAGAGCTAGATTCCCAAAAGGACTGTCACCACCATGTTGACCAGTACCTGAGAACAGTAGATCATGACCAGACATGTCATCTGGTAAACTGCTCCAGTCAACAACTCCTGGGGTGAAGAAGCTGTGTTGTTGAGGTTGAGTTTGTTGATGAGATTGGGAAGGCTGAGGTTCTGGTAGTGCATGAGGTTGTGGTGCCATAGGAACTTGAACTTGATTTGACTGTGGCATGTAATAACAAGGGTAAGGATATGGCATTTGACCATGAGGAACAAAATATGCTGGAGATTGTTGTTGAGGATGATGACTAGAGGTGACAGGATGTTGCCCTCTGTGTTGTTGACTATTGCCAGGAAAGGTCACAAAGGGTGCAGTGGAGTTAGATCCAGTTGATCTACACTCTCTTGCAAAGTGTCCAAGCCTTTGGCATTTGAGACACCTCAACTTGCTCTTGTCAAAACCAACTTTGGTTTTGCCAGAGAGTCCTGGGAATTTTCTTCTAGTTCTTTTATAGAACTTCTGAGATCTGATATTTATCAAGGCCATTTGGCTCAAAATATCCATCTCTTCTAAGTCATCATCAGCAATCCCCTTGAGATCATCCATAATGAAGCATAGATTGTCATTATTACACCCAGTAAACTGACCATCAAAACTCACAAATGCAGAATCAGAAGTGCTTGAAGAGAAATTAATATGCTCATCATACTGGCATTCAGATGAAGCATATTCTGACTCATGACCCACCAAGGCAGTGTTGCCTGGTACAAAGTCTTCAGTGAGCTTTCCAGATGAAGACAACTTTCTCTTCTGTTCTATCTCTCTCTCACACGTGAGCAGTTTCCCATGGAGTTGGGTGAGAGATAGTTTGTCCAAACTTGCACTGGAGCGTAGGACAATAGTATATGTGTCCCATCTCTCAGGCAGTGATCTGAGAAATCTGTTATTCATCTGAATATTGGTGTATTCAAGTTTGACCATTTTTAGTTCAGAGATCAAACAAAAGAACCGCTCATATTGTTGAGTCAGTGTCTCACCCTTTCTATGAGAGAATGTCTCATATTGTTGGGCAAGAATTTCTCTATTATTTGCCAAGACCTCATCTGTTCCTCCAAATTGTTCTTTCAAGGCATTCCAGAGGTCATGGGCAGTTTCATGATGCATTAGCCCAGAATAGATTTCATTTGGCAGTGCCATGGCCAGAATTCCATGGGCTTTTGCATCAATTTCAAGCAACTTCTTGTCCTCATCTGAGTATTGCTCCCTCCTCTTCGGAACCATTTGATTGGTTTCCGGGTTATTCACCATAGGCTTGTGTGGACCATGTACCACTGATGTCCAACACCCTGCGCTGTTAACAGACAGGTGATGGAGCATACGTCTTTGCCATATGTTATACTCATTCCTAACCAGCATTGGTGGCTTGGTTGAGGAACCAGTATTGTGAGGATCATTGGAGAGAGTAGTCATTTTCAGTTCAAAAACAATTTAGTTCAAGCTTTTAAAAGTTTTAAACAGACCACAACAAACTCAATGAAAACCAAGAGAAGATCTCAGGATGAATGAGTAGAAATACAGAAAATTCAATCTCTATAACCGTTTCTTTCAATAACAAAAGCTATTTCAATCAAACTTAGATCTTGAATAGCAGTTTCAATGATCAATTATTAGATCGATCAATGATTAACCTGCTCTGATACCATTTGACAGGATCAGTGATCACAAGTTTGATGTATTAGGATTTAAAGCAGCGGAATACAACAGGAATTAGACAGATTGTAGCAAGCAATCGATACTTGTATGCATTAAGAGCGCATACGGTTATAGGGAGAGAATATATATATTTCTGATTTCAAGGAATGTTTATAGATGTAGAATATTTCCAATCAAATCATTCATTCATTCCATTCATTCATTCATCACCTATTACAATAGGTTGTCACTCCTTATATAGAGTGCAACAATCACTGCTGTTATCACGGAAAGTGACAACTGGCAGATCTAATACAAAAATAACTAACTCTTAACAAACTACTGAAATGTTCACAACTACAGAGAACATATCAGAGTGTTAAGTACAAAATATAAACTACTAAAACTACAACGACTGAAGAACAAGCTCTTCAGTCGTTTTACAAAACTACTGAAACATAAAAATATAAACTACTGATATCACAACTACTGAAGAAGTACTCTTCAGCAGTTGTGACAAACTACTGAGGCTTCAGTACTTGATCTTCAGACTTTGACCTTCAGGTGTTTCATCAGCTGATGACTTCAGTAGATATCATCAGCTGATGTCTTCAGTCTTTGTCTTCAGACTTTGTACATCAGTTGTTTATCTTCAGTACTTGTAAACTCTTCAGCTGTTGTACTTCAGTACTTTGGTCTTTCAGCTTCAGCACTTGTGTTCTTCAGCTGTTGTACTTCAGTACTTTAGTTCTTCAGCTGTTGAGGTCTTCAGCACTTGATCTCCAGCTGTTGAAGTCTTCAGCACTTTGTCAAACTACTGATGAGGCTTTCAGCAGTTGTTGTGATACCATGTGGGACTTAGAGGTTTTCTGATCTTGGCTCATTGGTTCTTTTGGTCCAACATTCAGTCACACGACTGAACCATGCTAATGGTTTAGTCGTACGAATAGAAGCCCCTAACCTATATATACCACTTAATTCGTGGAAAAAAGAAGAATTCGAAACACTTGATACTCTTACGAACCCTAGCCGTCTAGAACGTAAAGGAAGCCTGTCCATGTTCATAGATCATTCCTAATCGATCTCTATTTGTTCATAACGTTTAGTTTCAATCGTATATTGATCGGGTAATTGTTCTCACTGATTGGATCCCTAATCAAATAAGATTCCGCATTATTTGATTCGGTATAAACAAAGAATCTGTTAGTATTCCGTACGTACACGATCCTGATAAAGATTAAAGACTAATAAAGAAGAGGTTGTACGGAGGAAATCCAGAACAAGAATTTTAGCTCAAGATGTCCAAATCACTACCAAAGACCATGATGTCTTGGCACCCATGCTACACAAAAGTTTTTAATAGTTTATTAAATGCTCTCAGTTGAAGTTGCATGAAGGGTTAACCACTTAAGACATAATTAATGGTGTGTCTGCTCCAGAAGGTAAGGTGGATGTGAAAATTAATTCTTGAAAGTATAATAGTGATTGGAACATGTTCATGGTGAAGAGAATCTCAGGGTTAGTTCAGTTCTTCACAAAGTATAATGGTCTAGTGAACTCCTTGTAGATACGTGATCTGAAAGAACTAGCTGAGCTGGAATTAATCAATCATAATGTCATGTATAAAGGATATGAGTTTGAAGATATTCTGAAAATGTTCAAGAAAACAAACAACTACAAATCCCTAAAGCCAATCTGCATCAAGAAAGGCAAATCTTTCCAAAATCCTCTTTAAAAGAAGAAGACAAAAGGAATAGAAGAGTTAGTAATTCCAGAGTTGAATGTAAAGCCGCCTAATTATTGAAAAGGAAGATGGTTGTTGGAACCCATAAGTCCAAACCAATCTCAAATACGTTCAATGATGAGAAAACTTATGAGTTGGTGATTGAAAGAAAATGGGGAGGAAAAGAAGGTTCTGAAATAAGACTATTTAGTGGATATGAGGTCAGACTATTATATGAATCCTATATCCACTACATATTTACAAGACACTTCAGAGAAATAGATAACAAGCTTGGAGAAGCTTATTTGTATTTCTTTTTGAAATGCATAATGATTCTAAAGATATCCTATGATGGAATTAACAAACAGAATGAACAAAGAAAGAGAAAGCAAGTCCCCCTCTTGTTAGGAAACATAGTGAAGCTAGAAGTATATGCTGATGGATCTATTCATATCCATAGAGATGGGCGTTCCACTATATCTATGTGGGAACCCATATCTCTAAGGTAGATGCCTATTAAGGTTGTTAACACTATGAGCTAAATGAAGATCCATGTGCTTAGTAGAGACAAGATGAATAAAGCTAGAGACTTCTCTAATATGATCAAGGCTATACTGGCTCCTTCATTGGCTAAACCAGCACCAGCTCCATCCACAATAGTCCAAGCACCTACTAAAGAAGAAGCACCAGAATCTTCACAACCTCCACCACCCTCAAACCCTTGAAATTAATTGGTTGTATGATCCTTAGGAGAGTATTGTTGGACTCTAAAAGGATCATACATGCCAATTCAAGAGGTGGTTGAAGGTTGTTCTGGTTAGAGTCTCCCACAAGTCCAAGAAGTAATGCGGGTGAAGACAAGATAATAATAAAGACAAGTGTGGGCTATCCGCATTAGTTTATGCGGATGACCAAAGAACAAACACCGTAAAGTATTTATTCATCTACATTTACTAACACGGATAGTCAGAATAAATACAACTAAATATTTGTTCATCCACATTTACTAATGCGGATGTGCAGAAACAAATGCACTTAAGTATATGTTAATCCGTATTAGTCAATGTTGATAACATACCAAATGCGGAAGATCAATACTAGAAATGTTGATGTAGATCAACACATCCGTATTAGTTGATGCGGATGAACATTCTCAAATACTAATTATCTTTTGTACTTAGACTATTATTCTGAGGTATAATGGTTAAGGTAGTTTAGTTATTTTGTACAGGCATTGTATCAGCCTATAAATAAAATAGTATTCCCTACATTTGCTGGGTCGAATGCTTCACTAGTATCAAGTTACTGTAGTGTACAGAAAACCCTATCACCTATTGTAACTTGCTACCAATATTAATCCACAAAGCATTTATTAGTATTTGTAGCATTTAATGATCTTTGATTATGTACTTCCGCCACTTAATCATTGACTCAATCATCATATTGAATCTTAGTTGAAGTCATATCAACTGAGATTCCATTCTTGGACCCACCCAGTCTGTTGCACCCCGAAAGGATCATACATGCCAATTCAATGGGTGATTTGATGATTGCTTTGCTAGAATCCCACAAGTCCAAGAATAAATGCATATGAAAATCCTATACAGAAAAACCAAGTGTTGTCTTCTTCATTTGTCAATGCGAAAGACATAAAACAAATACGGACAAGTATTTGTTCTTTCGCACTGACAAATGTGGAAGACCAAGAAACCATGCGGACAAGACTTTGCTCATCCGCATTTGCAAATGCGAATGACCGAACAAATGCGCATAAGTATTTGTTCATCCGCATTAACCAATGCGGATGACCAACATACTTATGCGGATGATCAAGTGAAGAAATACAGATCAAGTTATCTTATCCGCATTTGTCAATGCGGATGAACAAGCAAAGATGCGGATGAAGACCTAGAATATTTCTGATGTCATAGTTCAGGGGTAGTTTAGTCATTTTGTAAAAGGCATCTTGTCTGCCTATAAATAGAATAGATAACCTTGTACATGAGGTGATGGTGGATAGATAGAGAATTTTGTTGTCATTTATTCTCTGTAATCAATCAATTTTCATATATAATACAAAAGCATTTATGAGTACATTTCTTGCATTGAATGTTCTTTGATTGTTTGTTTGTGCCACTCAATCATTGACTTGATTATCATATTCGATTCAAAGTAAGAATCTCAATCTTACTTACCCAGTCAATTGGTATCAGAGCTTTGGCTCTCGGTTATCTTTTAGATCTACGCAAGAATTGAATAGAATTTGATTGATCTGGTAATGGAGTTGCTAGTAGAGTATATCATCATCTCTACTTACTAAACAACAGAAAATACTCCTCTCAACACATTCTAACCAAAATACTCCCAACAGCAAGAAACTCACTACAATCACAGATCTGTTTCTGAAATCTGTTTGAACTGTTTGGACAAGTTGGACTAATCAATCAACATATTCTCACCAAAATACTCCCAACAGCATTTATTAGTATTTGTAGCATTTAATGATATTTGATTATGTACTTCCGCTACTTAATCATTGACTCAATCATCATATTCGATCTTAGTTGAAGTCATATCAACTGAGATTCCATTCTTGGACCCACCCAGTCAAATAATACTCATGAAGAACAAACATAATACATGGTGTCCAAATAAGTGTGTAAGTAGAAATTTTCATGTAATCTCATAGTTTTAATTCCGTATACTTTTCAATCATTAAATCTCAAACTTTTAATCCTAAATTAAACATTTTTTACCTTTTAGGGTGACTTTGATGACTCGATCTCATTAATCGATCCCCGTTAATTCTAATCGCTAAACCATGAGTCATATTTCACCCTTTTAGTTTTAACTCTATATAAGTTGCAGTATGTACCAATTATCAAATACACTTAACCATACATTCAATCAAATTCATATTAAAACTTCATATATACAAACATGCTTACTTGTTATACTATTTGTGAATACATGCTAGAATATATATTATCTTGCAAGCAATCTAAACCACTCTTAATATGTATAACACTATAGGACTAGCGCATTCACGCTATTATGATGAGTCTATGTTAAGTTATCAATATCTATGCTCTTGGTCACTTTTGATGCTAA